>QWZN01000147.1:0-89239 GCA_003693225.1 Venturia aucupariae | reverse complement strand
GGGAGGAGGAGTAGGAGGAGGAGGTAGAGGACGCTCTATAGGTATACTTACTATATTCGAAGTAGAGGATTATTAATCTTATTAATCATCCAGTTAGTCCCCCAAATCTGGGTAGGTTACTGGTGACTGAGGGTCTTTATTCGATTCCGGCCGGGAGGATATAGTATATCGAGTTGTCTGACTACTATAAGCTGATTTACGAGTAGTTTTCGTGTAGATAGTAACCTTGTAGATCTGTAGTGATAATAACTACTAATTAGTATTAGTATATCTCCACTAGATCCTATTAGGTATATAGGTGTAAATTGACGTCAATGAAAAGATAAGATAATAAAGGAAAAGACAAAGAAAGGACTAGTTATTGGTATAGTATATTCTACTTGATTGATAACCTACAAGAGAGCTTGTAGGTTATAACTATGTACAATCCCTATACTATGACTACTATGTTATATTAGGTAAAGTTAGTAGGTAGGAATGTCCCCAACCTGAGAGCAGCACCCAACCTATCCATATATGTTACTATATAGGATAATATTATCCAAATAGTCCGAGATCGAAATCAATAAACGAGTAGACTTAATCTTCGGCAAGGGATTATACTAATAGATACCAACACCGAACAAGGCAGTAGTTGGTGCAATGGTGAATCAGTTAGATAGAAATAATTATAAACTCAATAATTTTTACCAATGTCCTATATCCTCGGAGTAAAGAGTCGATTAATGTCAGCGACTAGAATTGAAAAGTCAGCGAGATACTAGCCGCAACGCCGAGTCTCCAAAGAAGATAAGTAGAGGCAAGGGTGAATTCCAATATACTAATAAGACTAGAAAGCTAGAACATATAGTACCGGTATAGCGCCCGTAAGATAATAACACGAGCTACAACGGCGTGTCTCGAGTCCTTGAATATATAAGTCGACCGAAAGTAATAGTAGTAAATACTGTTTAGCAACAACACCTTACTTACTCCCTTCACGATGACAACTATAAGGACGCGATATATTACAACGAAGAAGATAATGCGTTTGGTAGCAATATTATTAGATTCCCGACGATGAGAAGACTATAGTAATACTAGCGGGAATTACCTCGAGAAGTCACACAGTAAGATAAGTTAGAGGAGATAGAGAAGTTCTTCTAGCAATACCTACAGCTTATTGGGGACTTGATAGCAAACGAGGAAGAGAGGAAGAAAGCCCGCGAGCTCATCTAGTATTAGAAAGAATTGTTCGTTACGGATGTAAGAAATCTACCGGCGATAGATCTTATCCGCTACAAGATCCCAACCTACAAAGGGGTGATTCCAAGAAAGGCAAAGCCAAAAGCGTATACCGATGAGGAAAGAGAATAGGAGAAGGAGAATATTCTAAGGATAGTAGACGCTGGGATTATTGATCGAACGAACTCTACGTGGTCGGCGCGATCAAAATACCCAAGAAAGCCGAATGGAAAACTACGCCTTGTCTATATGTTTTGCCCGATCAACGACGCGACGATTAAGACTAGCTATACCATGCCTCGCATCGAGCCCATTCTAAGGGAGATTGGACGCCCGTGGGTGAAGTACATGTTTCAGGCCGATACTTCGAACGGGTATTAGGCAGTTCCTCTCTACAAGAAACACTACTACAAAACTACGTTTAGTACCAGCCTTGGATAGTTCGCGTATCTACGGATAGGACAAGGTCTCACTGGCGCACCTACGACATACGTAATACTAAAGGATATTGTTATAGGCTCAATCCCGGGACCTAATCCGGAGCCAGTACTATTGGACGTGATGCCGGAGAAAGCCTCGTGCTAGTATTTTGTCGATAATAACTTTGGAGCAGCCGAGTCCTTTAATACTATGTGCGACCTTCTATATATATACTACTTTCCGAGATTGGTATAGAGCTTCCTCACCCTTAGCCTACTCAAGACAGTTTTCTTTGCGAGCAAGATTGATATCTTAGGATACGAGAAGTCGAGACTTAGGGTCCGCCTAATTGCTCGAAAGTTAAGAGTATTTTAGATACTATAAACTCCCAACTTACCGGAAGAACTCGAACGATTCCTACGAACGCTCCTATTCTATAAATAGTTTGTACCCGGGCTGTTAGGTTACTCAGATATAATAAGAAAAGCGATCCTGTTTGAACATAAGATGATCACGCAGAATAGGAAAACACGTCGCACTCGAACCAGCACCGGATAGAATTGGACCCAAGAATATGAAATTGCATTTCAGATATACAAGAAAGCGGTTCTAGATAATATCAATACCTCTGGTAATCCCAATGCGCAGTACTATCTAGCTTGCGACGCGTCGAAAGAAGGAGCCGGAGGGGTTCTCTTTTAGCTAATAAATAAACTAGTCGGAACAAGAGTAAGGTTGGGAAAACATATTTATTTTGAAATAGTAATTATTATATTCATATCATTTAAATTCAAAGACGCGGAAACCCGATACCATACAACGGAAAGGGAATACCTAGTAGCGCTAAAGTATCTAGAGGAATATCGTCTAATAATAAAAGGAAGTAAGTATCCTACGATTCTCTATACTAACTACTACGCGTTGGTCATAGTCCTCAGATCGGACGACATAAGAGATCGGATTTCCTACTGGCAACTCCGAATAAGTGAATACGACCTAGATATTGTCCATGTCCTAGGGACGGACTTAACTGTAGCTGACGGCCTCTCGCGGTTACGGTTCGAGCCCGATTCAGATCCTGGCCCTCCACAGCTAGAATATACAGCGTTAGCAATTTCAGTCCCCCCTCAACTGGACATACGAGAGGAGGAAACGAGCCTGCCGATAGAATAACGGCGAGTTCTATCGGATACTAACACAACGTTATAGCGGGAGTACCTTGACGATTTATAGTATGCCGATACTATAACAGTAGCACTCGGAGGCGCACTTCCCTAAGCAGACTAGATGATACCAGCTGAGCGAAAGGCAATCAAAAGGTTCGCGGCGAAATTAATTCTATACCACGACGAGGATAGGCTAAAACTCGGCTTTCGAACCCGATACAATATGACAGTCGAGTGCGTCCTACAAGACGCAGTTCAAGACAAGTTATTTATACTACACGATACGTATTTATATTTCTCAGTCGAAATCACCGCAGCACACGCAGTGAAGAAATACTTCTAGCCGACGATGATTAATAATATCAATAAATATTGTAAGTTATACCCAAAGTGCCAATTCTTGGGACTACTTCGTCCTATACGGGCGATTCTCCCTATTATCTCATTCCAACCTATAGACATAATAGGGTTCGACTATATCGGCCTAATTAAACCTGTGTCGCAGAATAGCAATAGATATATCTTGATCGGAGTCGATTATATAATAAGGTTTGTATAGGCGAAGGTACTCCCCAAAGCGACGTTAGATATATCGACCAGCTTTATTATAAATGATATTGCTCCAACGTTCGGATACCTAATGGTAAGCTACTAAGACAATAGGTCCTACTTTATAGGGGGATCATTCCCTAAGTATCTTGAGTAGAATAGGACGAAGCAGATTAATACCCCTATCTTATATCCTTAATCTATAGGACTCTCAGAACGGTATATCCAGATGATTCTTAAGGCGCTGAGGCGAAAGATTCAAGGGAAGATTGGCAATGCGTTCAAATGGGACACGTTCTTGCCGGAGGTGGTGTTCGATCTAAGAAGACGATATATTTACTCGATAGGGTACTCGCCTAACCAACTCATACTTGGATTCGAGCCGAGATCCCCCAATAACGAGAAAACTATCTACCAGACTCTACGAGCAGCGGTAGCGATAACTGTTCTACGCCTAGAGTTAATCGAACACCTAGCTACGGCGGGTACGAGAGTAGATATGGTCAAGATGGTAAAGCACGATGAGATTAGATTACTATCCTTAATATATAGGTTTTCCTAATATAAGCGAGCTATGGATAAGCAAACGAGCTCAAGAAATCAGAAACAGCTCGACAAATAGATTATACCTGAGAAGAATAACCTGGTGCTAATCAGACGAATATACTAAGATAACGTTAAGGGATACAAGCTCGAACCTAAATGGATAGGACTAGCTAAGGTACGGTCGGTCTCTCATCACGGACAGTCAGCCATTATCGAGAACAGAACTAATGGTACCCGAATCGGGAGATATTACCTCAATGATCTTAAGGTATAGAACAAGAGAGATCGAACGAATCTAGAAGATAAAAATGATTCTAAGAACGAGGAACTATTCGCCTGCAACGAGCTCCTACGACAGCTTTTCACCACGAAATCGAAGAAGAAGAAAGAGATAATTCAGGCTGGAGTAGAGTTTGATAATAGCGATGACGAACCGCAAGTAGATATCTTCTCACCCGAACCGGTATGGTGGAATGGATCATCGCAGACAACTTAGGAGATAGTAGGGGAGAAGGACGAAACGAGATGGTAGGAGGAGAAGTTAGTAGATCTCCTCGGATAAGAGAGGAGGGGAAGTGGAGAGAGAGAGGGATCTATAGTAGTAAGACTACGGATTCAAGGAAATATAAGGGGAGCGAAAAGGGGAATAGATTGTAAAGTAAGTAGTATTTCCGGGAGTCAATAAGGATGAGAGAGAAGAGGAGGAAGCGAGATATATACTATAACGTCGGGTTATACTGCGAAGACATAGCAGTAACGACACGACAAGAAGCCTACGACGTAAACGATACCGGGTTACGGCGAGAGCCTGAAGACGACGAGGCTAAGTGAAGAAATACGAAGTCGTATTACAAAGTATTAATACTCGTTGGAAAATAGCACCGGGTGATGCGGAGAGCAGACACGAGGCTATAGCTCGAGCCTAGATCCCTAATAGCCAGAAACGAATACCTAGTATGAATAGAACGTACGAATATCGCCCACTATAATCGATACGCAGATAAAGGCGAAAGTCATACATTTATTAATCTACTATTGCCTAAATCAGCAAGGCAGACTGCTACATGGTTACGGACCGGGTTAAGCGAAGAAATCAGAGATAACGAAAGATTATAATAAGAGATAGACCCGGCTCTTAAACTCAACGTTAACCCTAGGATCACTTAGTCACATCATGATTGTATAATATAAGAGTGAATTGTTACCTGGCGGAGAGAGATAACTAAGAATCTAAATAATAGAAGCTCCTTTACCTTAATAACTCTATCAATCAATACCATCTTATAATTAAAACTCCTAAGATAGCGTCGGACGAAGAAGAACAATCACCGAACCCGCTATTAAAAGCGCCGATGAAGTCCAAATCGAAGTCTAAATCGAAAGCTCCACCGAAGAATCCAAATCTAAAAGGAGCCTAGAAAGACGCATTATTATCGAAGACTCTAAAGGCAAACAAGGGTAAGGGAAAAGCAAAAGAAGAAGGGCACGTCGATACGGTAGGAGCCACATAGGATATAAAGGACGAGAAAACTAAGTGGAAATCCCTTACAGAGGTAATAATTCCGAAGCTATAAGCCGAAGAAGAGATATCAAAGTTATAAGAAGGGTAGACCCCGCCTCCGACGACAAATATCCCTCTCTTAGATGTTAAAGACCGATCTAAATAGCCAAAATTGGTAGGTGGAATATTGCAACAATAGTTCATGGAATATTTCAAGAGAGACATGGTCTAGAGGGGAGAACATAAGGAACGAGTATCGTGGTAAGAGCGAGGAGTTAGGCTGAATCATTATTAGCGTCTAAGAAACGTGAATATAGTTCTCCGACACATGCTAAGAACTAATATGCCAGCCGATCAAAGGAAAGATTAGGTTACGGGATAGAAATTTATACGGGCCCTTAAGTATGCAGCGTAGCGAGACAATAGCACGATAGAAACCTTAGAGAGCCTATCAGGCTCAGAGGAAGGAGAGAGAAATGTCGCACCTAGTTACGGCTCGGGACATAGTAACTTCATTAACTTACCGAGACCGACTAAGGATATCTAGACTAAGATCGAAATACTAGTAAGTAAGGTACAGCTTGACCCAGCTAAAGGAGCAAGATAGCTAAAGCGAAAGTTTTGGTCTAAAGTAAATGAGATAGATATTATAAATACGGAGTTAGTAACGAAGTATACGAAGCTTCAGCTTAACCAGACGATATATATAGATCTAACTCCCGGAATCGACCTAGAGAACGACGGAGAACCTATAGCGAAGAAGAAGTACCAACGCAGTCGTCCTTAAGAGTAGGAGAAGAAAATTGAGAAACTAGAGATTTTACCTACTAACTAGCTACTAATATCCGACTAGGACTTTGTCGAATGTGCGAGGATCGTAAATAAAATATCAGACTCTTACCAACGACATATAGCTGCACTATATACCTATAATTACCGCGGTCTCCTAAGAAAGTAGCACTGGCTTCCTATCCATTAGCCTTTGGATAATATAGGATAGCGAATTCTCATATAATAGGGCCGAGTTAGAGTTTGCGGCAAGGGCAAACCATACGAAGCATGGTTAAGATATTCCCGCGATCCAGACTTCTTTGCTAAAGACGGTCTACTACGCCAGCGAGCACAACCTAAGCTGAAGCTGAATAAGGACCTAGTAACGGGAAAGGCGATGAAGGCAAAAGGTCGAACGATAGATAACGAGACTAAGCGAATTCAATAAGTAGCGATAGACCGGCTTGAGGACGCTAGAATACGGGCAGCAGTTGAGATTTATCTCACCCAAGCATGGGATCGAATTCGCGATGATAAAGTTAAGGCCCGAGATAAGGGGTAGAAGGTTACTCGGGATTCACGAGCTAAGGTTATTAAAGTATACTTAGAGACAGCAATTCAGAGACTATAGCTAAACGAACAACGCCGAGTAGCAGCAAAAGCATTAGTAGATAAGAATGCTCTATAGAGAGATAAGGAGTTGAAGAAACTAGAGAAATAGAAGCAAGACACGTTGGATACTATAGGAGCGACGATAGGTTGGAAAGGAACGGACGTCGTGGCAAGGCTGAAGGATGATCTTCAGAAGCTCGCAGCAGACTCGAATCGCGAAATTTCTAATATTAAGAAGAGCGAGGGAATCAAGATCAAGAAACTCTAGATACAAGTCAAGGCCTTGACTAGACAACTCGAGACCCTTAGAGTAGCCGCTAGTTCGGGAGAGAACTATAACAAAGACGAAACGGTAACGGTCGACAAATCGAGGATACCTACTATAGCGACGGTATAGATCGAATACGCAAGTAGCAACGCCGAACTATTATCCGTAGCTTAGATAGAAGCAGGACCTTCTACTATCCAAGGGATAATATTTATAGGAAATATACCTCCTCTTGACGAGATTATTAGTCCGATAGATATCACCTCGAACTACTCTTAGGCGATGTTTATAGTAGGACAGGACGCAGTTATACTAATAGACTCTTAGAACAGTAGTTCGGGAAATATAATATTTATAGTAGAGACCCTATAGACCTTCACAAATATCTTTAAACAACTAATATATAACCTACTACCATCTACTTATATCGACCACGAAGCTACGGCCGGGGTTCTAAATACAAGCCAGTAAGGAATGATCGAGAATAACAACTAGAGCGCCCCATTCCTCGATACTAAAGACTAAGATAAGACTAAGGGAATCCAATAATTCCTTAAGAACTCGGAGCTTCTCTTAGATAGACAAGACTAGATAGATATAGTTAACGAAGAAGGGCTCGAAGTAGCGGAGGAAGAATATCCTATAGAACGGCCTAATAGTAGTATCGACGATACGGCTCGGGATAGTAGATAGTAACAGCCCAAAGAATAATTTCAAGGGCGCATTAGATAGCAAATACTAAGACATATATCCCTATTACAACCAAGACTAAACAGTGGGAAAGCTACGGAGGAGGGGAGAGAATTAGCTCTTTAAGAAGAGATCTTTTAGGATATAAGGTTATAGCTCGTGCGAGGAAAAGGAAACAGGTTGGATTATATATATAGAACATAAACCACATCATGAACAGAGATAAGGATTATCAAATTTGAAAGGGGAGGAGGGGAATCTTTATGGCCTGATTTGGCTCAGGCATCTTCTGTATACATAGATAGGGCACTTGCCACTTAAGACAATACAACAACATCCCCATTCAGAACAGTCGCACCGGTGGCTATGCCACCGGTGGCCTCCATAGTCAGTCCCCACTTATGCGTAGTAGTGGATACTACCGGCGGACCGTCCACCCGCCCGTAATGAGTCTGGACGTATCTTGACCGACAGCACCCGCCGTGGGCTTGTCTACCTCGATTTCTCTGGGGTCTCGAGACCAAGACAGCGTCCAGCCACGCCTTACAAGTAGACGCCAGGATGGAATCTTTGCTTGAACAGAATGCCGAGATGACTGAACCCAACAAGCCGTGGAGATTGCCAATTGGCGGTGAGGCAATGCTGCAGGTGAGTCTTCAACAGTACGTGGCACAGATAGCAAGGGCATGGGTTGGTGCCGAGAGGCGCATTAGATCTGATACTATCTATGTATCTAGGGGGTATGTACTCTATGTATCTAGGGGGTATGTACTCTATGTATCTAGGGGGTATGTACCTACTCATTGTTGGTGTTGACTAGGTACTACTATCAAGTGCGGCCTGGACGGTGCTGAGCCGATATCGCTAGCCATCTCGAATCTCTCTGCCCCTAGAACACAATCCGCTGACCACCACCACCACCACACCACAGTTGCATCAAATCACCATCATGTTATATGTACGACGCGCGCATCGGGAGCCCTTGATACCCCGGATCTCTTACACAACAGTGCCTATTTGTGGCTTCGGTCACACAGCATCTTCATTGGTTGATGCAAAAGATTTCCCTCGTCTGGCGTCTACCAATGGCCCGTCACCGCCACCCCCAGACGTGCATCGCGGAACACTGACACTCAGGTGCGGACAGGTCTAGCGGCAGGTCTGGTACAATGCTGTTGACAACTGCCACCAAAAGAAAGCAGCCTCATTCCGTCCCTGTTGAGCAATCAATGACTTCCACAGGCGGTGATTGGCTTTCCTGTGTGACCATGGGCGAGTATGCAGCTTTCGTGGTTCCACTTCAAAAAGAGATTCATCCCTACCACCTTGGCCTTCGGTAGTTAAACAGCTCCTTGTTCCCCGATCAATCAATCTGGGCATCATTCTGTCTATCCTTCAATCCATCAAGTTTGATCATTCACTTTTTCCTTCGCCATGAAAGTCAACATATTGGTAATCTATTCGATTCTTACTACTGTAGTCCTCGCGCAGAGTGCCAAGCAGACTTATATAATTGGGCTCCCGAAAGGAGCCATACTTTCAACAGCCATCGACGCCATACTGAAGCTGGTCTCAACTGTTACGGATCCTGTCGCAGCCCCTAGCGCATCACAGCAATGGTCCGCCGGTAACTTGATAGGATTCACTGCTGTACTATCCCCTGATCAGGTCAAATTACTACAAGGTAGTCCTCTTGTAAGCAACAGATGACCAAGATGCCGCTTTTGGCATCTTTTCTGCAAGTCTATCTAACATTGTAGATATTATACATGGAACCAGATGGCCAAATAAAAGTGCAGGGCAAGCTGAGCCGGTTCTCGAAAAGAACCCTGCAGACACAAAGTCCTGGCGTTTGGGGTCTTGGGAGAGTATCCCATCACGCTAGCATGATCAGCTCATACATCTATGACTCGACAGCTGGCCAGAATACATGCGTTTACATCATCGACTCGGGAATCAATACCGCCCATGTTGAGTTTGGTACTCGCGCTACGTTTGTACAAAATTGGGTATCAGCAGAATCCGATACCGACTTGTCAGGCCATGGAACTGCAGTGGCAGGAGTAGTCGGCGCAACCACCTACGGCGTCGCTAAGCTTTCCAATCTCTATTCCATGAAAGTCTGCGACCAAAATGGCAATTGCGCCGTATCCAATGTTGTTGCGGCCATTGCAGCCACGATGAACGATTCTCCGAATCGACCATGCTCCAAGGGCGTCGTCATTAATCTTTCGCTTGGAGGATTGAATTCAGGCTGGCAGTCGGTGAGCCAGTCCGTCGTTAGTGCTACTCAGGCCGGAATCCTTGTTGTCTCCGCCGCGGGCAATGATGGAGCCAATGCTGCGAATTATCTACCAGCTTCAGCAGCTGGGTCTTGCACAGTGGGTGCAACGGACGTCAATGACGCGAAGCCATCATGGAGCAATTGGGGTTCCAAGCTTGCTGTCTTTGCTCCCGGAGTAAACGTGCAGTCGACTTACATTGGAAGCACAACAGCGACCGTAAGTCCACCATAAACGTCATCCAAGAATCCAGAAACACTAATCATTCACAGGCTTACTTCGACGGTACGTCAATGGCAGCTCCGCACGTGGCTGGACTGGGAGCATACCTCAATTCATTGAACGGAAAGACAAATCCAAACACCATGTGCACCAACATTAAAAATACGGCGACTATGAATGTCCTTACTGGCCTCACGGGTAATGGGCAATCTGGGAATCCGAACAAGTTGGCCTATAATGGTAATGGAGCTTGAAGTAGGTAGCAATGGCCTGCAAAAATATGACGATTTTTCTTATTTTTGTTCCCCTGTATTGGTTCTATGAAGCATGAGGTATACGAAATGACACCTCGTCGTGAGCATTCCTTGAAAATAGGTCGATTGCCCTCCGATAGCTGACTCTAACTATGTAGCGCTATTCTCGAACACAGATAAGGTTTTGTCTGTAGTTGAACAGGCGATCACCTCGGGACGAGTTCGCAAAGGCTAAATCTGGAGTTGGAGCTTATGATTCACAGAATACCACTTTCGAAGCTAAAATATGGGTCTTCTATTTCGCTATCCATGAGCTTTGATGGGAAAAAAATGAAAGAAGGGGGTTTGTTATGGAGATGGTTTCGCTACCTGTGGATAAATTGACACATGTCTAGTTCTTGGATCGATTGAGGTTGTAGAGATGGGATTGATGAGCGAGGAAGTTGAGATGTAGTATTGTACCGTTATGATCAGAGATAATTCGAAACAAATATGAAATCTCGAACGTTGAGATGGTGGAAGAGTTGGGTTATGAAGACGCTTTAAAAAGGGTATCGATGTGAAAATGGAGCTCTTTTGAACTGGAAAGCCATGAGCCCCAATTGGGCGATGGATCCATCGTCTACGCTGAAATATCGAAAAAAAAAACGGTAGGGGCGATTTTGTATCGTTGATATCATCGTGAATGCGGTCGGGCTGATGGTGTCACTTTCTCACTCTCATCCCCCTCAATATGAAATTCGAAATCTTCATCTTCCCTAGCCTTTTCCTTCTCCTCCTCAGCTTCTCGCGCCCTCGCCGCAAATATGTCGACGATCCAGCCGGAAACCCTCTCCACGGCACCTTCAGCATCGTTCCGTTGATCAAGAAGAAAGCCTTGAATTTCGGCTGGCGATAGCTTTTTATCGGGTATTTTAGACGAGAAGGACAGGGCAAGTCGCGTGATGTTTTCCTTGCGTGCATTGTCATTAATATCCTTAGCTTGGTTGATCCCGGTCTTTTCTGTTGAGATTGTCGCATCGACGGTGTGTGTAACGGGTTGCGACTCCACATCCACTTGTTCATCCTCATGCATGGAGAACATCCTGATAAAGAGTTGTTTTGCATCGAATTTAGAAATGTAATCGAACTTGATCTGTTTGTCAATACGGCCGTGCCGTATCAAGGCAGGATCCAGTGTCTCCGGTGTGTTGGAAGTCATTATCATAATTCGCCCTTCTTGCGATGCCGCTCCATCAATCACGTTGAGCAGACCACTGAGGCTTATTGGGTTTTCGCCAGATTCCTTCTTCGACTTCTTCGTCTCTTCCTCCTTCTCTTCTTTCTTCATTCCTTTGGTCTTCTTCGACTTCAGTTTCTCGCGGTTGATCCCCGCCGAGTCGATATCTTCCAGAAGTACGATACATTTTGAAGGCAAGGCATTGAAAAGTTTGGCCAAGCCGTCATCATCGAGATTTCTCGATGCAAGGGAGACCATGTAGAGATCGAGTTCGAAATGACCGGCAAGAGCGACAGAAAATGATGTTTTGCCAGTTCCTGGAGGGCCCCAGAACAGGAAGCCACGTCGATACGGCACTCCTCTGCGGGCGTAAAACAATCTGGTAGCAGGTAAGAGGTATGTCCTGATGTCTTTCAATATGCTATCTTTGACCGTTTCGTCAAGGTCGACAGTATCGAGTGGCCGGATGGGTCGCATGGTTGCTTCTCTCCATTCCAGACTATCTCCATATCTCTCCGCTTGCGTTGCAAAAATGGTGGTCATGGATTCTCTGGACTGTGCAGAATGATCCCTGCAGTGCTGTAGAAAGCGTTTGAGAGGCGCTGGACTCCGACCCAAGCAGCGCAAGATGATGGGCTCTTCGCCTGATGGTACAGGCGTGAAATCGTTGTCGCTGTAGCCAAATCGGGGCATCAACTCAAAGATAAAGGGTCGGCTTTGGAAGAGGAAATATGTTTTCCCTATGGCGGGGAAATAATTGATGCGCTTCTTCTTCTCGTCACTCGCACTGCGAAGGGCGTCTTGTAGAGCGTCCGCGTCGCCCTTGTAGACGTATTGATCGCCGTATGGTGATGAGATGTTTGCATCTCCAGTTTTGACGGCCAGGAAACGCGAACTTCCTCTGGCCAAGTGATCCGACATGTATGTCAGTACCTCGCGGTTGACACGATCGTCAGCTGGTATTGATATTGTCGAGGTAAAGTAGCCCAGAAATTGGTCATAGACTCCGCCAAACATGCTTCGACCGGCAGACATGTACAGAAGACAGAAGAAGCCTATAGACATGATCTTGGACAGGTCGATGCGCAGATATGTGGCGAAGAATTTGCGCATGGAGGTGAAGCCGGGGATATAGAGTTCGAACAGCTTGTCCGGCTCGAGGCCTCCTCGGACGGCCGACGACAGCAGGTCCATGAGCGAGGAAGACATGATGCCAAAGTTGAAGGTGGTGATGGAGAAGTTGGATGGAAGAAAGGTAAAGGCGGCCTCTATTTCTAGTCTAGGCGGCAGGAGTCAGCACGCTTGTAACATAGCCCAACGCAGGCAGCCGTATCGTTCGATAATTGTCTATTCATGATAACGGCCGCGATGTAAATATGACCACCAGCCGTCAGAATTGTTGTCATGCTCAGACTGGGTGGAGAGTTTAACCCCTGAAGCTAGTCGTATTAAACCCGCCTTCTATTTCAGGTTAGCGTCGTATCATAGTTACGGCATCCCCGCGAATAGATATCATAGATTTCCGGCGGAATATTCTCACCATCAACTCCATCCAATATCAAACCACCATGTCAGCCAAGGAATTCAAGGTAATTCTCACCGGCGCCTTCGGGTCCGGAAGAACATCCTTTGCATCGTCAATGATGAAAGCAAAGAAAGACGTCAAGAAGATTCGTAAGCCTCACTTTTCCATCACGTCCAAATACTACATCTGGACAAGATATCGCAAGACTTGTATTCCTAACAAAGCAAAGCTGCTCTGAAGACTGAGATCTATCCACTGGACCTTCACACCTCAGCTGGAGAAGTAAAACTCAAGCTTTACGACTCCCAACTCCACGCAAAAGGCGGTCTCCCACCAACCGAATTCTTCAGACAATCTGATGCAGCACTATTATTCTACGACATCACTTCGCAAGCGAGCTATGACGCTCTGGAAACCTGGTTCGAAGCCCTCCAAGAAGCAAACAATCGCAAAGGTTCTGCACCCCTCCCCGTCATTGTCGTCGGTACAAAGGTCGATAAAACCACATCACGAGCCGTCAAACCAAAAGATCTCGAATTCATGAAAACGAAAGGATTGCCATACTTGGAGATCTCGAGTAAAGGAGAGTACAAACTGAAAGAATTGATTACGGGTTTGGTTAGGAGCTTATGCGGGTAAGTTTTTTCATTTTCATTTTACTATCCCAGTTGTTGAGTCTGTGTTTTTGGGACTTGTGGTGATTTTCATTTTGGCTAACGATTCGCAGGCGAGGTATACAGCTGACGGACGAGATTGAGTTCGAGAAAGCCAGTGTCGAGGTTGATGAAGCAAAGGCGGAGGAGGCTATGAAGGAGTACACCGATGCTACAAAATAAGCCAACAGAAAATCCTTCCATCGCAACGATCCAGGGGTCGATCACGAAAGAGTATAGAGATTTTAGAAAGGCATGTACAAGAGGAATAGAACGAAGAATCAACTGATATCAAGGTACCCTTCTATGAATTTGTGTATTAACTGGATTCTTGCCAAGGGCGATGTCGAGTCCTTGCAAGCTCTTTACGTTCAAACAAAACCAAGCATTAAGCACGTACGGCCATAGGATCAAGAGAACCGGGGTGGAAGGGGGAGCAGCGAATACTCGCTCCTGTATGTTTTTTGTTTCGGCCTGATTGGTGTGTCAAGGTTGACGACATCTTTGTTTGCTTGTCTGGTGTTGACAACATCGTTTTCACTCATCCGGTGTAAGCTCTCATCATTTTTCATGTCTTCATTCATCTTTGTCAACCTCCACCAACTATAGCGGCTCCAACCCCCTACCCAAAAATGTCGCCTCACCAAACTCCCTCTCCGCAACCTGGAACAGCGGTAACCCCATAAAATACCCACCAACCTGGCTCCCCAACGCCTTGAACGTAGCCTCTGCCTCCGCCTCACCAATCTGTACCAGCGGCACTCCACTCCCAGCACTACTCGCATCCGCCAAAAGCTGAACCTCGCAGCACTTCTCCAGTAATACGAACCAAGCGACTACAGCCTCGATACTTCCTCCTGCTGTTAATAACCCATGGTTGCCCAACAATGCAGCCTTCCCTTGTCCAAGCTCTTTGGCGATCATGGCGCCTTCTTCGGAGGCTAGGACGACGCCCGCGAAGTTGGAGTAGACGACGTGGTCGTTGTAGAAGACGCATGAGTCTTGGGTTAGTGGGAGGAGGGGTCGCCCTGTTGCGCACATCGCGCGGCCATAGACGCTATGGGAGTGGGCTGCACAGAGGACGTCTGGGCGAGCCGTATGGATTTGTGCGTGGATCGCGTAGGCAGCTATGCAACTTAAGTCTTCATCCTTGCTGCTCACGTTGGTACAACAAGCTATTACCGACTTACCATAATTCAGCCTCCGATTCTTCCCACCATCAACAACAGCCCCCAAATGATCAACTCTAATCAAATCCTCATCTCTGATCAATGAAAAGTGCATCCCGAATGGGTTTACCCAGAATGAGTCTGGTTCTACTGGATCGCGCAAATTGCCGGTCGGTGTTTAAGATATGCTCGTTCGGCATGTTTATCTGTGAAGATTGGTGGTGAGGTCAACTCGTCTGCTACGAATGCTAGAGCGGGGTCTCCACATCTAAACTGAAGGCTTTGGTCGGTTTACCTATTGTTGGAGACGGTGGGTGAACCGCCGATGGGGCCATTGTGAATTTGTATATAAGAATTTGTCATGGTTTTTAGGTGGTCCTCGCGCGAATTGGGAAAGTTGAGAGTCTAGTAAGGGCGATGGCGAGTTATCAGACGAGTATTACAAGGCATCGCTGCCTTGATCGGTATGGTCCATGTTTCCTCCACTCACGATAAGGTCGGCGTGGAGTTCCGCAGGTGTGGATCACCACACGCAGGGCGGAAGGCTGTCCGAATCAGGACATGCAAAGGTCCAGCTGGTATCCGCATCGTCTCATAACAGAAACTTAACGGCAGATCACTCAATCCGCTCAAACATAGATATAACCACCAGTTCCTATTATGAGCTCTATCTATGTACAGATTTCCTCTTATCACATGCCGGATATGGGGCATCATGCCGAGAGCGCATATCTCGGAAAGCTCCCGACAACCACACGCTATGCTCCGCTTTCTCGCATCGGCTTGCTCGTTGTAGTCTCTGGAGTAATGGACCTCACTTATCAACGATCCAGGTCTCCCTATGAGCATACTAGTTAACCTCGGTCACCCCGTATCTTATTGTTCCTTCAAGTCTTAGTCTTTCTAAAGCTTACCAACTTGATCCTCCACTCGTTCATTATGGAAGCCGTGGCGGAAACAACCGGAGCCCCAGTTCTGTCGCCAAAGTATGCTGCCTTGAGAATCAACGCTGAACGGATTAACGCTCTAGTCCATGAGTCGTGCACCTGGGGGAATACGCCTGATGGCGGCATGAGTATGATACTTGTATTGCTCAGAGGAGAATTGCAACTAGGACTAATGGCTCTCCTCAGATCGTTTGACCTGCAATGATGATGATAAGTCGGTCAGAGACTGGTTCATCGCAGAGACTGCGAAGTATGGTTGTCACCACCAAATCGATCAAATGGGGAACATCTTCGCGATTCGACCTGGTCAGAATAATAGTCTCCCTCCGATCGGTCTGGGGTCTCATCTCGATACTCAACCCACTGGAGGTAGATACGATGGCATTTTGGGCGTCATCTCGGGGCTGGAAGTTCTGAAAACAGTTCATGAAAACAACATCACGACGTATGCACCTCTCGCGATCGTCGATTGGACCAACGAAGAGGGAGCGAGATTTCCTCCCGCCATGCTGTGTTCTGGTGTTTGGGGCGGAGCATTCACTGTGGAGTGGGCGCAAGCAAGAACAGATCCAACCGGAAAGACCTTGGGCCAGGAACTCGATCGTATCGGATACAGGGGCAAAGTACCCTGCAGCTTCGAAGCAAACCCTCTACTTGCACACTTCGAGCTCCACATCGAGCAAGGACCAATTCTCGATCGCGCCGAGCAACCAGTTGCGGTGGTCAAAGGCGTCCAATCGATCAAATGGTACAACATCGAGATCAAAGGACGCGAGGCCCACACCGGCACGACTCCAATGGACGCCCGAAGCGACGCATTGCTCGGTGCTGCAAAAATAATTGTCGAAGTAAATCGTTTCGTCACTAAAGGAGAGATTGCTGAGCGTGGTGGCCGAGCTACCATTGCAGTCATCAACTCTATGCCGCAGAGTATCAACACGATATCGGGGAGCGTCCAACTTGGGTTAGACGTTCGAGCACCAGGTGACAGCGACGTGGAACTCATTGATCAGCTATGCCGCAAAAGGTTCGACGAGATTTGCGCAGAAGATGGATTGACCATGAAACTCGATAATTTCTGGACTTCACCGGCTGTCAATTTCGATCCCACCATGGTCGGCTGTGTTAGAGATGCGGTGAATGAGCTTGGTTGCAGTATGGAATTGGTTAGTGGAGCAGGACACGACAGTGTCTACACCAGCAAAAGGGTACCGACTGCCATGGTTTTCGTCCGCTGCAAGGACGGAGTGAGCCATCACCCTGCTGAGTACACAAGACCGGAGGATTGTGCTGCTGGTGCGCAGGCACTCTTGGGCGCGTATCTCAGATATGACGAGCATGTACGCAGGTCTACAGCAAAATTGTAGCGCTCGCTCGTAAATGCCTCATATGCAGCCTTCCTATGTTCGAATCTCAGCTCCCGTCTTCTCTATAAGTCAGCTGCGGGCATGAGTGGTATTAATGTTTGTTTTTGGGGTGGTTGCATGCGTAATTTGTGGTCAGGTCACCTTAGTAGAAATTGTCGTGGGGTAGGCGACTTCTTCGTATTAGGAAATTCAACGTGGGATGAGTACGAATGGACCGGGAACTCGACAGATTGGCAATTTCAATGCTATCCTTGCCATTTTAAGACTCCGCCACCAATGAAGCTGTACAGTCTCCTTATTCTTGAGGTCGAACTGACTTGAATCCTGGATATCCAACATCAGAAAAGCTGCAGAGATTTTACGATGGTGATATGTAGCGAGACGTCTTAAAAGGTTTGAAGATGTTCCAAAAATCTAACTCATTAGCTTGCTAACTCTTGTCAAGTACTTATAATCTAGCTCGTATAAACTTATAACCGGTTCACAGGCTCATACACCACGAAGGGAGGCAGAGCTATCAATGCCATTACCCAAAGATTGTACCATCTGTACATCGATCGCCACGTCGCCTGATCCTGGCCTTTAAACACCTTGTAGCACACAATCATACCGCATGATGTTGTAAACAGATACTCAAATACACTGGCTCTGCTTTCGACGGATGCTCCTAAACTCCAAGGAACGGAAATACTCCATGCCAGAACCGGAGCAGCCACACTGAGTTTGCCCTTGACACCGTCTCCTAGTAAAAGCGGTAACGTTAGCTTTCCACTCTCCTTATCACCCTCTTGATCCTGGAAATCCTGGGCGTGAACTGTTGTGAAGATGACCATTCCAAGTAACGTACACCACTGCCAAAACCTCTGATTCAAGATCTTTTCAAAGCCAAAGATAGCCTCCGTGCCGCCGGCGAAGAAGCAAATGTATCCAGCTGCATTTATGAAGTTTCTCATTACAACTCCGTTCTGGCTAATTTGGAGGAAGTTGTACAGCCATGATAGGATAGCGAGTATAAGTGAGGGAAAGAGACCACCTGTCCAGAAGTATGCAGACATGAAACATAGCATTTGAACGAAACAGAAGAGATTGGCAGGTTGAGATGCGGTGATGCGGCCTGATGGGATGGCTCGGAAGGGTTTATTGAGCTTGTCCTCTATGATGGCCTTTGGCTGGCTTTGGTTTGAGGCATTGAAAGCAAGGAGATTGACATACTCCCAAACGAGAAGACGAGGCAGGCCGTTGGCAATTTGGGAGCGTGATGGAGGCTTGCTGGCGAAGAGGGAGTCGGAGAGGGCTACCACAAGGCCGAAGAAGGTTGCTGGGAAAATGATGGTGCGAAAATCGGAGGTGGTGAAGAGGTAGATGGTCTTAAAGTGGAACAG
Source organism: Venturia aucupariae (assembly GCA_003693225.1). Classification (NCBI taxonomy): domain Eukaryota; kingdom Fungi; phylum Ascomycota; class Dothideomycetes; order Venturiales; family Venturiaceae; genus Venturia; species Venturia aucupariae. The sequence continues at coordinate 70,472 of QWZN01000147.1, read as the reverse complement.
TGAGTTTGAAATGAGTTTCGGCATCGTGTAGGCTGGAGGGAATATTTTGCGATGCCACGAGGAGGCTGATCTCGTGCTTTAAGAGACGGCAAGGCGGTCCAGCCGCACGAGCCAAGCCGTTGAGTAGTACCGGAGGCTGGGGACGAGAACAAGGCCTACATGTTAACATCCCTTGCTTACTGACCGCACATATTTATATCCTGCATGTTGATAAGGTGGTGGCCTAACCGAGATCAGCTGAAGCAACGAGCAGCAGATCTGGATCATGGCAAGAAAACTTTGCGGTCGCAGAGGGCAGATTGTTTGACGCATGAGTCCGAATCTGCATCTCGTTACTTGACCATATGGCATCGAGACTGAAGGGTAAATTCGTACTTACTACAGGTCCGTTCTATGAACAAAGAAAACAAAGACAGCTGTACATTTACAATCAGCTGGCTTGGTGTCTTCGTTAGTCCAGTCTTCCCTTACCTTCCATCATCACGGCTGGATCCCATTAGATTGCGGGCAAGTAGAAGTTGCGGTCTCGCTAGAGTTGGAACACATCGATCTGAGGTGTCGATTACTACTGGACCACTAGGGACACAGAATAGATGAATTCTGATGTCTAGATCCAGGGAAGGCTATGTACCAGCAACTCTACCGGTCCTCGTGCTGTTTGGACTCAACACACCCTGATATCATAAATCAAGCTGTAGCTTTTATCGTATCCAAAACTCTTCCTGATAGATGGCATCTTGGGAATTGCCAATCTGTTTATCTTGGACTGGTGTTTCAACTGATATGGGTACTCGGCTGAAGGACGAAGCTCGCCTTAGTGAGCTGGTAAGTCCTGAAAGGCCGATCACAAGGGAGATGAATATGAATCTGATGATCTCAATGAGAGGGAGTTGATGGACACTGCATTTGCATACCCTTTGATCTGGCCCGATTTATGTTGCCGAAGATGGGCCGACCTCGGCGTGTTAGGCACGTGATGGCAACGAAACTCCGCCCGACTTCGTCTTCTTCTCTCATTCGCTTCATCTTGACCTTTTACAATCATTCTTCGATATGCTTCCCCACACGCTACAAATATAGCGCAGGAATGGCATTTCTCAAATACGACGATGGCTGAGCTCAGCTCAGCTGCCTCTGGGACAAACTGGACGATAGGCCAATAACAACACTCTCCCAGCTCCCCAAGTATAGGCAAGATCCGGTTACGGAATTTTTTTCGAAAACATGGAGAAGGTACCGCTCTCGGATTCCAGTAATATCCAGGCTCTTCTAATCGCTGGACTATGGGCTCAGCGCTGAGTTGGGCTGCGCCAAGCAGCCGACAGAACAAGTCCAAAACCAGATCACGGAAGAGGGTTCGAAGATCCCATATTGGGTACTATATGCTATTGAACGCGTCGTGGGCCAGTCCTTCGTCGGTCGAGGATCAGATCTGCCTGGGCCAACAATGACAACCCAGTACCCCGGCGTCTCAACTCCAACGGAAGGATTCGATCAGGCCAGCCTTCAACCAATGTCGATTGGTGGCCATTATCGACTTCTATAATTACGGCCCGAAATCCTCATAGAGTGCTACACGCCTGCTCAAGTCTAGGAACTGGTCTCTCCCGCGGCAAAGAATGCTACATCCGCCTTTCGAGCTGGCGATCAAAATTGAACGTCTCCGAGTTGAAATCCAGAGACGCGACTGTAAACATCGACGACGGATATGGGTCTACAATCTGCTCCATCTTCCACCCACTGGTGCTCCGCGTAATTGGCGCCACTGGAGCGGAACTAATTACAACAATTCCTATCAAAAAAATTCCGCCAGACAACTAGCGGTCATCTTACGGCCTCATCCAAAGCTGCGAATAAATTATTCGTGCTCCTGAAGATTCGCCGCTCGTTATATAACCCGATGACTTTCATACTTACTATTATGACGCACGCTCTCCTAGTACTCGATGAAAAAATTCAAACGTTGAAGAAGGTGCCGGAGCCTGTACAAAATTGGAAGGCGAAAGCATGGGACTTGGTGAGCTGCTCGAAACTTCGTATACATGTCTGATCCTCCTCTCTTGCTGCACTGAGCAATGATCAGGAATGGAGGGCATGATGGCTGTTTACAAGAAGGTTGTAGATAAACCCATTCCTGCTGTGTTTCGGGAGGGTTTGCTCCGAGTACAGGGGCAGTCAGGATCAGATATTGATTCCTTTCAGATCGAACGTAACTCTTTTTGCGAATACATACTTACATCAAAGCAACTTTGCTCTGTGGCGGCTTACCTGGGATAGCATCATTGTGCCCCGGGATTTCGAGCTGTCGTTACACCAAGATTTAGGCTCTTGCTTGTACAGAAGTTCCTTTCCAATCTTTCAGTTGGCTCGCCTTATATTGGGAGACATCAGTATATCAACAACAAAGGCTTATTCGGAGGACAGCGCTCCTTCCTCTATTGGAGTATTTTATCCCTAAAAAAGTCATTCCGAGTATCGGACTTAGCCTTCAATAGCCTTGTCTCTAACACTTTACCCTTCCCTCTTCCAACCCAATCATTCACTCAACCAACTTCAGTCTTCTATTCACTCATTCACTCGACACTAATCCCTCCATTCCTTCACTCTATCATAACTCTCAGTTACCTGGTCTCGCTGACTATCATCACCACATTACGCTCATTACTCAACTTGCCCGGCCAAGGCATCTCATCAGCATGAAGTTCATCACCCTTGCCCAGATTGGCGCCTTCTTCGCTTCCGTCATCATGAATGGAGTGGCAGCAATGCCAAGTTCGAGCCACTACACCCTCACTCGCCGCGAATCATCCCCGCCACCCTCTGATGCAGGCTTCCAGAATACCGTTCTCTCCTACGTCAACAACATCCGTGGCCAACATCGATCCAGCGCGCTAATCTGGGACGCCAAACTCGCAGCCACCGCTCTCCGCAAGGCTAACAGCTGCCATGTAGATCATTCGGTATCACATCTACTTTCTACACGAGAGAAGTGGCTAACAGATGATCTTAGGGCTCATACGGAGAGAATGCCTACTCATACTGGCAAGAGCCGGTACCCACTTCAACCGATTGGACCGCAGAAACCCGCCACGCCATCGATGCCTGGGCCAATGAGAAGGTTCTGTACAATGGTGGTCACAGTGATCAAGCTTATCACTTCACGCAGTTGGTCTGGAAAAGAAGCTCTCGAATTGGGTGTGCATGGACGTCTCAACTCTGTCAGGGTAACGCTCATAAAGATTGGTGGTTCTACTGCGACTTCGATCCAAGAGGCAATGTTATTGGATATTTCGATGAGAATGTGACTGGATAAGATGAGAGGTGGATCATGAGATATTTCCCCCCAGGCATATGGAAGATGGATAATATTGGTGAAACATGGCGGAATTATGAGGATTGCCTTTAGCTGGGTTATGATGATACACTCACATAATCACTGGAGTCGGATATCAAATTCTCTGAGCTCCTAAAGAAAGGACGGATTAAGAAACGAAAAGCAAGGAAAGTTTTCCAGATCCTAAGATCGGATTCAATCCTCGTACGCAAGAATCTCTGTCAATGGCCTTCCAGCGAGATTGTTTCTCAAATCTGCTAAAAACTCATCGATATCGATTCTAAGGTGATAGACTTCAAGTTTAAAATATGATCTCGTGATTTCTCGAGGTAACAGGAATTATACCATCATGAAACCACTGTAATACTAATTGGATGACCTAGAATTAACAACCAGTTCAAACCCACATTTACTCTATATACTCACAACTCTTCATTCCTTAGCCTGTAAACAAACGAGAGAATATCTTATTGCTCCGCCGTAACCGTAAACCGATACTCAATCGTTGGGTACTCTCGTTACAGATTCCTTAATAATGATTTCGATAATTTTTTCGACAAAGTTTAAATCTTGTTCGCCGTATATGCTGCCAGTGCGCCACAGCGCATAATCCCTTTGCGAAGGTTAGGAGAGGAGGCTGTCATAACTGCGTGCAGTATTACTTGCGTTTCCGTCCCTGGCGTGGAAGAAGGCGATCGCTGTAGGATTTTTTGCGAAAATAAAAAAGCAGTAATTTTTCTTTTAGAATGGTTGATTGTTAACCTTAGTCGGGCCATATCTGACCCTCGCGCTCGTGCCTCGCGTAGCGAGGGCCTGACACCTTAATGCAAATCGACACCTCAATGCAATTTGTCTAGTAAAACCTTAATAATAAATTATCTACTAGATGTATAATAGTGAAAAGTATACCGTTAGAAAGCTCTTTCTAATCTCTATCTATTTAACTATAAATCTTTTTTATAGCTATAATATACGTAGGAATATAATTCTTTAAATAATACTACTTATAAAACTTCTTTATTAGGAGACTTTCTCTATATATATATATTAATCCTCATTTCTCTTTCCTATATAGACTTATTAGACCCTAAGTTTAATATATAAACTCTTATTATACTATAAATATAGTTATTTAAAAAAATTTACTTTTTATCTTAGACTCGGAGGAAAAATTAAGGAAAACTTAGAACTTAGAAATTAGTATAATAATACTATATTATACTATATTTTTAGGTCTATATCTCTTTATTATACTATTTAGTATAGATTAACAAATTCTTATTACTAAATAATTATAATTAGTCTTATTACCTTAGATTTAGTAAATAAGTAGTATTTCTCTTACTATTTAAAAACTATACTAATTAGTAAGCTGACTATATAATTTTTCTACTAGGATTATAGAGCTAGACTCTACGAGTATAATAGTATTCTAATTATTCTAATAGCTATTATACTTATAGAGTTATTTAAGTTCTAAATATTTACTAAAAAATTTGCATTAAGGTATCAATTTGCATTAAGGTATCAATTTGCATTAAGGTATCAATTTGCATTGAGGTGTCGGGCCCTAGCTGGCGGAACCCCAGACGAGGTACGAGTCTTAAGGGGGTCCACCACTAGGGTCAGGTCCTACCGTATGGCCCGACTAGCCGAATATTGGGCCTGCGAGAGCAAAGTCATCGATTGCTCAGAAGCGTGAGAACGGGGGAGGGGTGAGCCCTCATATTCCTTCACTCCATTACAAATTGGGAGAATGGCTGTAAAGCCTCGCAAGGAGGAAGAGGGCTTCACAGATAACGTTCAGGAAGCAAAGTATCTCCAAGTTTCCAACAATACCTTGAAGGGTTCAAGTCCATCTTGAGATGTAAGATTTTTCTACACGGTCAGGAGCAACATGTTCCGGAACCTCGTGGTTAGGTTTCAAGACGAGCTTGCTGTCGTTATTTGACTTCGAGTACTTGAGAACGAGGAATGCAGCACAGATGTATTTTAGCTTTCAGCAACATCATCTTCCACATGGACACACCAAAATGACAGATCGATCACATGCTACGACAGTCTTGAAACGCCGATCCATGGTGCCTAGTTTGTTTGGCTTTGATACCGGGGCACCGTGCGGAGGGGTATGTAAGATATGGAATTCGATCATATTTATCAAGATCCTTCATCGAAAATTCATTTGCCCATCTAGAGTCAAGCTAATTACTCAAATAGGCATCTGCACAGGGCAGAGTGCGTCGTCTCCTGCTTCAATGCACGTGCTTCAGTTGCCGTGAACAGATTGGAACCACCAAGGGCTCTAGGCTGAACAAGATTTAGTAGTACGATGGCTACGCCGCGACTTGCACATGTTTCCTTCTTCGTTGTTCAAAATGTGTTCCATAGCCGAAGGTTGTCTTGGTCGCTCGGAAGTTCCGCGCAGCTCTGCCACATGCTGCCCAAACCCCTTGTCCCGCGGTGATCGTGCAAATCATTGGAGCCACGGCAAAAGAGAAAGCCGGGTTTCCGTCGTGAAATTCGTGCAACGAGAAAACTCTCCCTGCCTTTCCTTGATAATGTTTCATTGGCAGCGTCATTGTTTGCTGTCCACAACTGCACGGGTTGGAACCGGCGAAACAATGACAGATCTGGGGTACGGCTCCGCGCCTATGGGGATGAGATAGCTGCGATGATAAGATAGGAACTCTGGAGCCTTTTTTCTGTCGTGTACTTCGGCCGATTTCCGTACCTGACAATCTGGAAAGACTATGCGCCTCGAGTCATTTCATGGCGTTGAGATCGTCCTAGTCTCATTATTAGCATTTCTGACGACGAGTACGCTGGCAAAGCCTATCGAATTCCGCAATGCGAGCCAGCCATACGCACCATACACATCCAGCTGCCCAACAGATGTCCCCTTGACCAGGCCAGCCAACAGTATCTCCGAAGATGAAGCTTTATACTCGATCAAACGAAAGGCGAAAGCATCCATTGCTCTCGAAGCGTGGCTGAAGAGGATAGATCCGAAGTTACCAAGGTCCAACCTCCCAACGATAGGCCTCACGACAAGCGGCGGAGGATATCGCTCCCTCCTTACAGGTGCTGGCATTCTCCGCGCATTTGACGGGCGCGAGGACACACACCAGCTAACAAGCGGTCTCCTCCAGTCACTGACATATTCCTCGTCTCTATCTGGAGGTGCCTGGCTGACCTCGTCGGTTGGAGGGAACGGTTTTCCCACAATCTCGTCTCTGCAAAATGGGCTGTGGAGGGATGCGTTCCAATATCCGCTGTATATTCCATACGAGAATGGGACCGCGCATCGATCAAGCTTTCTTAAAGTATATGATGAAATTTCGGAAGATATCAATACCAAGTCAAAGGCTGGATTTCAGGCAACCTTCACGGACCTATGGGGCCGTTTGCTGTCGTGAGTGGCAGAAAAGATGCGAAGAATGGGAACAAGAGACTGACCTTTCGATTACTAGATACCAGCTACTCCGAGGCCCAGATGGAGGAGTGGCTGTGAGACTTTCGAGTGCTCCGGAAACAAATTACTGGAAGAACTACGAAGCGCCCTATCCCATCATCACAGCTCTGGGCGTCAATCGATCAGAAGGTCTATGCAAACCAGCAGCAAGAAGCATCCAGTACGAATTTCATCCATACGAATTCGGCAGCTGGGATCCAGGAGTTGCCGCTTTCACGCGAACAAAATATCTCGGAACGTCGATGATGAATGGCAAGCCAGCTACTCCGGGAATGTGTATTCAGAACTTCGACAACCTTGGGCATATCTTCGGGACGAGTTCGAATCTGTTCGATCAGCTCTGCGTGAACTCGAACGGCAACCAGACCACAGCCATCGAAAGGATGTTTCCGAGTTTGGCGCCCATCTTCAACGCTGACAGGCAGAAACGGAATGAGGCGTTATATTCCATGTACCCAAATCCTTGGCAAGGGTCTGCAGGATCACCGGCAGTGCAGCACGACAAGGACATTTTTCTGGTAGATGGGGGACTTTCAATGCAGAATAATCCCGTATGGCCATTATTGCACCCGCATAGACCTCTCGATGTCATCATCATCAGCGACAACTCTGCGGACACTCCGACTAACTACCCAAATGGCTCTGAATTGCGAAGGACGTACGAGCAAGCAAACGAATCTGGATTGAAACGAATGCCGTACATTCCAACTGCCGACATCTTCGTAGCAAAGGGTATGCACAAACGAGCATCGTTCTTTGGATGCGATGAAAGGGAGAAGATTACTCTCGTCTACCTACCAAATACGCCGTTTTGGTACGAAAGTGGTACACCGACCATGAAGCTCGAGTACACTCCTGCGCAGGTAGATGGTATGATCGAGAATGGTATGCTCGTAGCTTTACAGGGAGATGACCCCCAATGGCCTTTTTGTTTAGGTTGTGCGCTCATTTTGAAGACGGGTTCTGTGAGGCCCGATGGGTGCGAGCCATGTCTGCAGAGATACTGTTATAGAGGAAATGGATGAGGACTTACATCAGAGGAGACACCGTAATGTATAATTTGTTGAGTGGCCGAGGATCAGTGAATTTTCCTCCCAGTGCATAGATTGTGTTTTATGGTATCAACCGAGCCAGTAGACTGATCTGATGCAGGTTGTAAAGCAGTGCTTTATGTAGTTGTCGACCGGCTGGAGCGGATGGTCATCATCGCAAGTATGGTCAACTTCAGGATGCTCTTGCACTGCCAATAACTATGCATATTTTTCGAGAGCATCTTCCTTTCCCTGTAGGTTCCGAAGGACTTCCTGCATGCCATTACCCTCCACGCCTCGAATATGAACCTGAAGACGATGCCTGACCCTGCTTTTTCGAACACTTTGTATGGTTGACAGGTGATTTGGAGCGCCTCGTTGTGATCCTCGTCTTCTCTGGGAGGGAGTTGAGAGTCAGGAATGCCGGGGTTGGAGGGCAAGATTGCAGGCGTGTAGGGAGGATACCGCAGGCTGGTACAGTCGTACTGGCGATATCATTAAAAACCAGTGGAAATAAATAAACAGCAGACGACAGCTTGCAGATGAGGCCGCCTGTGTAGTAAATAATGTGGTGTGGAAAAATATCCCCTAAGCCCACGGTCACGGTGGAGAGAGAAATGGCACGGACCATTACTCAGTAATCTCGTCAATTCATGTCCGCCAAGAAATGCAACTCTCTCAAAGTAAGATCGATACCCATAATTTTCCAGCAATCTCGAGAAATGATATATCAGAAAGTCATTAGCAGAATGCCTTGATTTGATGCATACTCAACATAAGATATACTTTGTCAATTCCCTCCTGCCATCATCCAACTCATCGACAGCCGTTCCGCGCATGTACCCATTAACATAAACATCACCAACGAAACGGAATTCGCCACGATTGCCCACCGGACGAATAACAACTGGCGTGGAGCACCCGAATGGCACAACAATAAGATCTCCGTCCTTTATAAATCCACTTCCCAGACCTAAAAACCCGCCGTCAGTGATACAGAAAGATCGCCCACTCATCTTATCACCAATCGCACTTATCAAATTTACGCTCATCACTTCATCCATATCCACGACCGCATCCGCAAAAGATTCCAGCTCGCTATCAAGAGTTAAGTATGGCAACATCTCGCGTAGACGATTTGCAAAGGCATAATAGCAGACCGTGAGCCATTCACCAGGTTGCTTCCATCTTTTCGGCACCTGATCCAGACACAGCGTAGCAGCAAAGTCCTCTTGCGCCAGTTCAAGCTCAGCTCTGTCTCTCACGCGTAACGTTGCCAGTAGGAGAGCTCTCCATTGAAGGAATGCCATCAAGAAAGTTGCGGTGTTGCTGTATGTTCCCACCGCCATTCCATGGACGGTGACAGTGTCGAGATAAATTGCAGATATCCTCAACTTGTTACGGCGTCCACGTTGGTCCAAAATTTCAAAACGTGCTTTCGTATTCTTCGCAGCTGAGAAGTCGGCCATCTTCCACAATGGACTAACATGGGGATGCTGAGAGTAATCTGGTAGCCAGGTAGGCAGCGGAGTGGCAGTGAGACATGTTGGATAGTGGATGGCATCGCAGATTATATCGAGGCGATCCGTGGTGGTGATGACATGCTCGACGAAATCCGTATACACGTCCTTGAGAGACAGAGTGTAATCAACAGTGATGTCACGCCGTAAGTCTGCGCTCAATACTCCAAGCACGCCGTAGATTTTGTCTTTACCATCGGATGTCAGTCTTCCACGACATGAAAGAACAGCCTCGTGTAGCGATGAAACGTTCACTTTGAACGCCGCTGGTCCATGATAGATCAATACATCAACATAACTGATCATTTTGGAATGAGCGGCACGGCCTCGAAGGCCAGCTCCAGAGCCAAAGTTTTCCAGCAAGTCTTCTTTGTGTCGGCGGAAGATCAAGGAGGCCCGCGTGAACACAGACCATGGAAGCTTGGAGCGTCCACAGTATACACTAATAACTTGAGCATTGAGCACCTCTTGGAACACCCAAAGTCGACGCCAGTACTCCCTTTCGAACAACGCCACCGTAGCATCAAAGTCATGCTGTCGGGCTTCGGAGTAAATGGCCCTTGATATGCTTTCAGGACTATCTGCCCTCTCGGCCACACCGCGCAGAAAGTCCATAGCCAGAGAACTGTCATCCTCCTCCGGGCCAAGCCAAATGGCCACAGATGCCGCAGTCGAATATATAGTGCTCATCAGCTGGACATGCTGAGACCTTTCCTCCATATCCTGCTGGTTTATACACAAAGTATCTGCCCAGACAAAAACAGCTTCGTTCTTTCCACGGACAGCCTCCAAAGCACCATGCAGACTAGCTGTGACAGAGATTGTATGACCGTCCAAAATGATGTCTTTCCTGTCCCCAGCATCGCCCCATGCGTACGATATCGCTACGTATTGGGGCGGGTTTTCTGCGAAAGCATGAAAGATCTTGCATTTGATAGTCGCGGTGGACGTAGGGGAGACTTCGATGACCCTGAACTCCTTGGGTCGAAGTGTTGTGTAAGGGTACCCTTTGTCGCGCTGTGGTCGAGCGGCGAGTGCGTTTACTGCTCCGCCCAGCCGATCGCGAACGGGTAATATAATATCCCTAAATTTTGGCAGAGTTCTGGGCCGCCCAAAGTCGTCATCGCTGCCATAATCCTCTGCTCTTTCAGGTCGCCTACCCTGGGTTGAACGAGATCGAGCAAGCTCGGGGCGGGCTGGGCCTAGGAAGCCACCCGCAGCAAAATGCTTCGTGTGTGATGGACGTGGTGGTGTGGCGATGGGAGGCCGCCCTGTGAACGGGGTTTGACGTCCAAATTTTGGTATCCGCAAAGAGACGTCAAACGATGATTCCCTTGAATCGTCGAACCAGTCTCGATTGTTCCTGACTTCTAGCACTTCTTCGTCAGAGTGATAGCCTGATTGGCTCCGAGGCCCTTCTCGCCGAGGGGTGAACCGTTGATCTTTGAAGGGAGGTTTAGGGGGTTCGTAGTAACGATTATGGTCCATTGCTGCGGATTGTTAACTAGTGGGATATCTGAGACTCTTTCTGTCCATGTCAATAGCGTCCAGCACATATCAATGAGCTGTCAGTGTCTGGGAAAGGTGGCATGAAATGCGGCCTCTTCATGCCCCTCCTTCAGCTCCAATAATGTGTGAGCATAGTGGATGCAGCAGATGCATGCACGGCTGCTTTCATCGTGCGATTGCAGGGTCGAATGAAACCGGTCAAACAATGGCACAAGGCAGACCACCCGAAGTCGAACGAGCCCTCATGGCCAAGAAAGTTATAATCGGACTGGACTGAGGCTAACGCGTTGTTGTTGTTGTTTCCGTAGGAAGACATGGTTAGTAATACCTAGGTAGGTATTTCGATATATGTACAGTACATTAATTACTGCGCTAGAAGGTTTGTCATCTGTTCTTAACATCTTCCACCCTTTATCTTCGAAGTCCTCTCCGCCACTCAAATGAGCCATCAAACCCGTATTTCCTTCTTGCTGAAGGGCCATCGTTCTCTCAAAGCCCCAGCACTCACCACCATGTATGACTGCCCAGGTGGCGACCTCTGTCCCACTTCGTCCTTTCAATGACAGCTGTTTGTCCCTCTATACCCACCTGCTAGTACACATCATTTTTGCATCGACAATTAGTGCTACTCTGTAAAAAGATCTTGAACTCCTGACAAGACATCATCGCGTTATTTCTCCTCCTGATGCGCCGACAACTGAGGACGGGATGTTTTCGGCGAGATACGCCATCGCTGTAGGTTCAGTCCTTCTTTACCGGAAGTAAATCAAGCATGCGCTGCAACTAACGTTTGTTGGACAGTATTTTGGACATCCTGATCACGAACGAATTGTCGATACAACTGAGACTTGCTTTGACGAAGCGAGGCCGAAGAAATACTCGCCGATGATGCCAGGAGAGTGGATATTGAAAAGGTTGGCGTCGACATATTACGACACGAATCGTGAAGTACAGCGTGTCGGAAATCTCACCGTTTGGCGAACGCCAGCGATTTCGTGATGAACTAGGGTGCGAGTACAAATGGAGATCGAAGATCAAGTAATGGGAGTAGCATAAAAGCCGTCGAGGCAAAGTGCGGTCCAACCAACCTACGATCGCTTGGGTGACTTGGACACCGCTTCCCATGTTTTAGCCACTGCGAACGGTCAGTTGTTACCAACCAGGATCTGCATGTAGACCCTGATCTGTCCGCAATCGTCTTACCACATTCTGTATGACCACGAACCAATCCGGAAAGAGAACGCCTCTATTCGCCACAGTTACAAACTTCCATTTGTCGGACGCGCTACCGGACATCCATTCCATTCGAGCAATACTTCAGCTTACACCAGACAAAGGTGAAATTCGATATAAGCTGTATTTAGTATAACTCATCACGTATACCTAGTATCAACGTGTGCTACAAGTTTGATCACCCGATCATTGACCATGACGAAGTTCTTCCCAGTTCTACATAAACCACCATCTTTCTCCCTGGATCAATGCTGGCGACTGACCACGACATGAAAACTTCCATCAACATGCTCATTCCAAGTCTACATATCTCCATCTCCCTCCTTCTCTCTTTGATTAGTATCCCTCTTGCACACGCCCAAGAGACCAACAAACAAATCGTAGAGGTCCGATACGATGGTCCCGAATGTCCAACAGGCACAATCTTCACTGGACGTCAAAATATTCCCTCAGGCGCAGGGATCACTTGTTCCTACACAGATGGTGCCGACACCATCTCCGGCACCGCCGTCCTGAAACACAAAGCATACAGAGACGAACGCCATTGTTGCTACTACGATGGCGATGGTCAATCCGCTTTTCTCGTGACTTGGTACCCTTCCGACAGGAGCATCGCCGATTTCCTCCCGACATACTATCTGGATGGCAGTTATTGCTGCAACATTGCAGACGAGGAGGGCACAGCGTTCGTCAGAGATGCGGTGGTTGGTGAAGATGGTAATTGCTAGTTTGGTCAGGATAGGATGCCCATCGTCGACTCGTCGGAATTCGTCAAATGCTGTTATAGACGACAGAGCAAACAATGGAGCGTTCACTTCAAAGATCACACCCCACGAATCAGACAGGCAATCGGCCAAGATATCACTCAGAAAATCGATATCCCCGTCATCCCAACATTTGACTTTACAATCCGTATTGGAGAAGCTAGGTTATACCGTCATCACATTGAAGTCGATGTCAATATTCCCTTGATCGGTGATCGAACTTTAAATATCGAGTATACCGATGACTTCAAGGACGTCCTCTGTTTCGAATTGAAATTTGGTATCGGGACGCTTGATACCTGTATCCAGACCAAGACACCGAACGGCAAGATCTCTGCCCGGGTACATTTTACAGGAAGAGGATTATTAGGACGTCTCGAAGAATCGAGGGACCTGCCGAGTGTTGATTATGATTTGGCGGCTTCGTTTCTGACGCTGCTTACTTGTGATGGTTGACTTGGTGCGAATTTGCACTTTTTCTTGCCGTCGGGAGGGAAGGCTGGGGACTAGTTTTGTTTGCTCCTCTTTGTCGTGTATTTCATTCGCTTGTTGGAATTCCGATCTTTTCAAGGCTTCTATGATTGTGATATGCATTAGAGACTTACTTCCAATACTTTCTTATTACCAATAAATGCTAACGAGTACAATGTGTCCAGAGTGCCACCGAAAAAGCAATCAAAGAAGAAATTAATAAAACAATACGATTACGTCAGGGTAGCCAAAGTGGCAAAGCCTCCCTCAATAATAGTAGAACTATAATCAACCCAGATCCCAGTATCAACAAACAAGCCAACACACAAACTCCCTAAAGAAATTCAAGTTCAATCTTAAGTAGGGGCCAAAGTCTCATCCATCTATATACGAGATAATATACATCCAAAATACCGTCCAAAATACCATCCAAAATACCAAACAAAATACCATCCAAAATACCATCCAAAATACCAAACAAAATACCATCCAAAATACCAAACAAAATACCATCCAAAATACTATCCAAATACCATCCAAAATACCATCCAAAATACCCTCCCTCCACCCTCGACCTTTCCTATCTCACCATCCTTCAACATTCTCCCTCCCCAAATCTCCACCAATAAAATAAGCTTTAGTATAATTTCTTAGCTTTCTTAAGAAATTTTGTTTCCCTCTTATACTAGAATCGTAAGCTCATTATTCCATACTGTATAATAGGTATGGCCTAATAGGCTTGGTGGAGCTGCAGATGCAACAGTTGCTATAGGGAATTGTAGGGCTTATTAGTAGAGAAACGAGGTCAAGGAGGGCCTTCGTAATCTGATAGATTGACGGAGTAGTTGGTGAATTGTTATTGTTTCCCCGAAACCGCGACACGTCAAATTAAGGTCCTACTCAGCGTCGCCATGGGAATATATCTGGCTGATGAAGGGACTTATATGTGATATTCACAATAATCAACAGGGTAGCTAATCTGCAATTCGGTACATCAAAACGAGGTTCTGAACATTTGACATTACAGGTCTACACGACCATTCCTAATATCATTACACATTAATTCTTGTAATTGTAATCTTCCTTCTTGTCCAAAGCCAGCTTAACAAGCTCGGGAAAGTTCGGTGTACCCCATCCAGTGACGGCATCCCAACCAGCCTGGGCAGGGAACCCAGATGAGTTGCACCCGATACTCGATCCGCTGACAACATCATTGAGACCTTTGTAGCCAACACTGTATAGCCACGGGTTCATGAAACCGAGAACGGGCTTACCCTCGGCCAGTAGAGCGTCATTGACGAGACCGAGGACTGCAGCGAACGTAGGGCTGGAGGCAGAGGTACCGCCCACAGTTCTGAGTTTACCGTTGTAGGCAATAACATCGCGATTACCTTGGGCAGCAACATCGGGGTATCCACGACCAGATTTGTTGTAGAGGCCATCGTAGAGACCATCCAAGCTCTCAATATAGTCATCGATAGTCTTCTTCTGGTAGTCGGGGGCACCAAAGTAGTTGCTGAAACCAGCACCGGAGCCAAATCGCTTGACAGCGACTTCAGGCTCGAAAGCTTCTGTTCCACCGACGGAGGTAACCCATGGGCAGGAAGTTGGGAAGGCGGGAATGAACATTGTTGTGTTCTTGCCGTCGTTGGACAAGCAAGTTCCGTTGCCACCGACACCGGCGTCGCCAGACGAGAAGAGCACCGAGATACCACGAGCACCGAGCTGAGCAAAGCCCTCGCAGGCACGCTTGGCGTATGAGTATGGAACAGTTTGCTCGCTGTCACCTGATTGGGATTTAGAAAAGGCGCTCCTACGAGGAAAACGGCATCGAAACTTACCGTAAGAAGTGGAGATGACCGTAGGGAGATCTTTCTGCGCCAGAACATACTCAAGCCAAACAAGGTAAGGCTCGTTGGTATCGGTTGGCGTAGCCAAGTCTGGAATGAAAGGGGGAGAACCTCCGGTCGACCACGAGACCATTGGAATAGGATAGGCAACACCAATCGTCCACTCGGCATCAAGAATACCTTCAATACCATCACCAGCAGCAGCTTGTTCAGCGGTGTAGTTCTGAGAAAGAGTTCCATTGGCGATGCTGATGAGCTCAAAAGTCTGAGCGGCAGAAACGGCTTCAGGGCGCTGAGTTTGCAGGAATAACTGTACATCAGCGCGGTTGTTGGTCTCGTTCAAGTAGTTTGTGATTCCGAGCGTTTGCTTCTCTGGAACTTTAGGAACGTAGTTGATTGTGCCGTACAAGGTACGGACACACTCCAAAGAAGTGAAGGTAATGTTACAGATGGATGAGATTGAGCTGTTTGATACAGCTCCCGCCTAGACAGCATGTCAGATACTAGCAATCGAGATTTCTCTTGTGAAGCTCGTCAAAAATGGTCAGAGCAGTCTTGCATGGATGCATAGAGGCTTCTCAGCATTTTGGGCGCATATGAGCGAACAACAGGATAAAAGATCAGAAGTCAACATACGGTGTTTGCAGCGAAGGTCTGGCCATGAGCTTCCCACCAAGAAACGGTCTCGCCTTCTCCGTCAAGAATGAGCGATTTGGCGGCGGCGGTTGGGCGGAAAAAAGAAGTTGTTGGTTGGACGACGTCAATGTGTTCGTGCAAATGAACTGGTAGCGACCATTCGGGGGCACGAACGACCATGGTACCATCGTTGTGAACAAAGATGTAGTACTCGGTTTGTAGGAGCTCTTCCACCTGACCAACGGTCAACGGGGTCGAGATCCAGTCCTTGGCAGGGCTGTAGCTGAAGGAAGTGATGGCGTTGTCTAGCAGCCAAGTTGCTACTGAGTCCAGGGTTTCGTCTGACGGCGTGATGATGCTGTGGACTTGCTCGGTTGATAGATACTGGCCATAACGTGCGTGTTTGGGGTCCGAGACCTGGAGGAGATGTTGCTCAATGACTCCCTCGTTGCCGTGCTTCAAACCGATCTGCAGATTGATGAGAGTCGACTTGGGGGCTGGGCCTACGTTCGTCCAGCCGTTTGGCACAGGGTGATGCTCTGCTACGGCGTAGGATGAGTGAGTGGCGACTGGAGAGCCATAGCAGCTGTACACAGAGCCCAGGACGTGGATGGAGGAGAGGAATTGGGAGAAGTGCATAGCGATGGGAGGAGAAGAGGAAGCATGGTTGCGGAGCGGAGGGTAGCTATGGTCCCTATATACTTTGCCGGGGCCTGCTCAATGAGGCAAGACGATGATGGTATGGTACGGGTGTAACGTAGCTGGGTAGTCACTTCCATATTAGGTACTGCTGCTGCGGGCGCGGTAATGAACCGCTAGGAGACTTGCTACAATAGGAAGGTTCGAAACCCGCCGCCGGACGAATCTCCACCTTGCAACTGCCATTGGCCCAATCACAACCCCTACTTGCCTCACTGATCCCGGTAGCTCACCAATGATCATCGTGAAGCTTTCCTCAACACCAAGATTGTCCTGCACACTACTTATCTACACGTGACTCCGATAACCCATACTGTGCCCGCCTTCCTATATTGATCTCACTCCAGGATGGGCGATAGCGCACACTCTCAATTTCATATTTGTGTTTTCACCCTCCAAAGGCTTGAACTGCCCACCTCCAGCCAAGGCCCGTACCACTCTCCTTTACCAGGTCCGAAAGCAATTTCAAATCATTCTTTCCCCTCGGAATACATATTTGCAACACCACGACTATACCTCTGCGTCCAAGGTGGCGAGTTCGTTCCTGAAGATGAACGTCTCACAGTGCTTTGGGTTGTGGTACAAACTGACATGAAGCGAATAGTTCTACATGAATCTAAAAGAAGATTAAGAATACTCAGCAACACGACCAGTTCCACGCTGACTTGGGAATTGCTTGTGTGATTCCACGCTGACTTGGGAGTCGCTCGTGATTACTCGTACAATATCTTCATTGCACAACGCACAAGATATACTCAGTCACACGTTACCTACCCTCTCCCCCTCCCAATGCGAACAAACAATCTTTCCTTCGGCCATCTCCCCACGTCCCGATTTTTTAGATTTGATTCGGCGTATTGCTCATATTGACATTAAAACTCTATCAACAAAAGTAACGGGATTCAAGCTTATGATTGTCAGCAAAATTCCAAGAGTGGCCCAGAATCAACCATATTTGCTCTCCTCGAAAACAGGATAATACTAATTATAGTGACCTTAATTTACCGAAGCCTGCCCTTTCCCAACCCGCCTAGCCACTAAGCAACCCATTTTAGGTAACCGTTTCCTCGAGTCGTGATTCGAGGAGTACTCGTACAAAAGCATTGGTCAACCATTGTTTTGTATCAACTCGGTACTACAAATACTAGCATCATCACGCCCTCAATTAGGGAAGCAACAGCAAGCCGAATAGCGACAGAAGAAGTCTAAACACCAATGCCTCCTTGTCAAAAAGCTTGCCCGACGCTAGATCAGCTAACTCATCTTATTCTTCTCCTCCTCGCCCTCCAAAATCCCGGGTCTCATCACCAAGCCGAAAAATCTCCAACTCAAAAGTAGTATAAAGCTTCCAATGACCGTGCCAAGTCCATAATCGCTAAATCCAGACATATGTCCCCTCCCGATCCCACTATCCCCTCCATTACTCCACAATCCCCACATCATCAACCCAAGAATCCCGGCCTCGCAAACTACGAGTGTCTGGAAGATGAACTTCCTCATCATCCCAACGCCCATGAAATCTGGAATACAGTAGAGAAGGGGAAAGGTGAGGCCGAGGGGGAAAATAGCGTAGAGGCGGAAGAGAAATATTGTACTCTCTGGTATATGTCCTGCCGCGGGCAATTTGTTTGGGAATTTCGATGGCGTTGAACGTGTAATGATGGTGGAGAGGTAGAGTTCTGGTGTAAAGAGGAAAGGGAGGCCGCCTACGATGTTGAGGAGGCATTCGATGGCGAGGGCGTATTGGATTGGTGATGGCATTGTTTGGGAAAGGATGGTAGTAAATGTTGTGAAGATGAGTAATAGAGAAGGGATATTGAGATTTCAATCATGGGTAAGTACGTGTATGATGGATGGTGCTTGAATTGAGTGTCCTGCTATCAAGAAGACTCCTACTTCATGCAGAAGCGGACAGGGCAGTACGTGTCAATTATTCGCCTGCTGGGGCAAGGATAAAATGTCGCCTCACAGCCAAGGACTCATTTGGTTACATATCCTGTTCAATGGCGCAGGGATCTTGTGATGTACGTACAATTGTACTCGAGCTCTCTCTCACAAAACTGACGATCCGCTGTACTACTTGTCCAAGACTTATCGAATGGCTTGCACTCTCTCTTCAGTCGTGGTTACTCCCTTCCGAGATTCCTTTGCTCGTTTTAGCAGATGTACATGTATGCACGCGGCAACGAAGAGTCGGGTTTCCTTCTTGGTAGCGGCTGAGGCTCGAGTCCGGCAGAAGAAGACCAGAGCAAACGCGCGAGAACGTGGCCAATGGGAAAAGCATGACGCTTGATTCAAATGCTTGATGATCTATTGGCGGCTTTATGAGATGCATGGAGTGATGTTTCTGGTGCCGCGTTTCTGATCCCGTCCTAGGTAGGTTCCATCCTAGGATTAGTCAGCGGCCACTACCCTCACCCGGACACCTCACCCTCTCCTCTCTCACAGCCAACCACAACCGGCCCACTTCCTAAATTCCGCAGAATCCCAGCACCCAAGCAATGCGATAGACTCTCTTCACGCAATTGGGAGCGTCATACACCCACTACTAGGCTCCACCATGGCCTCGACTGCAGTGGCTGTTAGCGAGCAGGCAAGGACGACATTTGTACACACACTCTCTTTGTTCGTGGGGACACAATCCATTGTATGCAGCCTGACCCGATGAACCGGCCGCCGGGCAATTGGCATGCATGACCAGAAATGCTATTCTGTGGATGCGATAACAGCCTGCTGGTCTCTAAAACCATGGCCACGGAAAGTCGTGGATCGCACATTTTTTCATTCCGGAAAGCCTCTTGATCGACTTTTCTCTAGAATCCACTGAGAAGCACACAAATAGCGCAGCCTGGCTCGAGGCAAATAGATGGCGGATCTCTCTGCCTATGAAGAACACGTTTACACGAGGCACAGCAACTACTCCGCGCCTTGAAGACGGCAAGACCGAGGGCGGCCCGCACGCGAGCAGAACTTCGTCTGCAAACAACCTTGGATTCTGCGGCGAGGGTATGGGCTAGACCCTGCTATGTTCTGATGTCGATAAAAACGGTACATTTCGTGAGCGAGAATTGCAAGATCGTCATGACCTTGCGTCGTTAGTATGTGGACTACAATTCATGTGACACAATTGAGAATATGGCACTGACCAATCAAGTTTATAGCAACAACGAAGGTGCTCAGAAGTGCTCTCACTGGGTCGGCATATCCTTTGGCGCACCTCGAGTCATTGGCTTTTCAGTCTTCTTTCCATCGGACCACTCGATGAACCCTCTTCGATGTTTCAGCCTCATCGGGATGTTGCCTTCTCATTCTTCATAATCCGCATATCGCTGGAAGAGCCGTACTACCGCTATAATTGCCCTTTTCGTCTTTCATCGACGACTAAGCGATACGCCAACCTGAAATCGAGACTTACAAGCTTGCCTCATCCTCAACATCGGACCCGATGAGCGGGATGATCAAAGGGCATGCCAACCAATTAAGCTAGATGGTAGCCGAAATCCTGCAACAATATGGATGCTCCTCACACAATTGTTAACGACATCCAATTGCTCGATTGCTCAAGCGCTGTCCCATGTGCCGAACAGACGCGCCTACGAGCCCGTCTGCACATGGTATCATACAGGCTTAAGGCAAGTCGATAGCAGTCGCTCTGCGGTGGCAGATCGAGCTGCCTCACTGGCCGTATTCTCTCCAGTTGCAGGACAGCTCGTAATGGATGTATCACAATCGGGAACAAGCTACATGCCAAATCTAAACCAAGTACGATGGTGGTTACCTGGCTTCTCTGATTCCTCGGATAAGCTTCTTTCATAGCGGGCGTATTACAATATAGATCAGGCGACCAAAGAAATACCTTCCGGCAACTACAAAGCTGGTTCAATCTGCTGGCTGCCATACAATTTTATTATGCTTCTCGACAGGATTTAAGCCAAGGATATTTTCGAAATGGCACCGAACACCAACATGCGCAAGTTTCAGGAACTTGAAAAGTTCATTGCCCCAGCTTGGGGAACCATACTAACGGCAATATGGCTTGTCGCTTCTTTATATGTAGTGCTGAAAGGCATCTATCGTGTCTATTTCAGTCCACTGGCAGCTTTCCCAGGATCCGGGCTTGCAGGAGCGACATATCTGTATGAGTTCTATCATACAGCAATTCGAGCGGACTTCCCTTCAAAGCTTCGCTCGCTACATAAATCATATGGTCAGTCGCAGGTGTACCAAATCAAAGTTCCCTCCCAAGTCTGACATCAATGCTACCACAGGGCCCATTGTGCGAATCAATCCAGGCGAGCTGCACATTCTCGACCACGATTTCAACATGCAGCACTTCAAGTCTAAGAATCTAGACAAGGGTAGATGGTATTACCAGCTTGCACGCAATGCACTCGCAGGCTTACACGACCATCACGAACACAAACAAAGACGCTCCCTACTTGATCCGCTCTTCAATGGGTGGACGCTGACAAAATTCATTCCATCAATAGACGAGCATGTATCAACCTTCCGCGCCAGACTTGCAGATGCAGCACAAACACTCCGACCTCTTAACATGTCGCACCTTTTCTGGGCTCTCATGAACGACATTGTAGCTGACCACCTCCTCGGATGCAAATTGGACGGTCTCTTGATGGAAGATTTGAGTCTGGTGGCTAAGACACGCAGCTATAGTGCTCTCCATATTGTTAGCTACCTGCGCCAATGGCCCTTGAATTTTCTGTTTGAGGTCCGACACCTACCTTTGATACGAATGATAGTTCCGTTGACCGGTAGTGAAGAAGTGAGTCATGGTGCATCGCACAAGAGGTACATCGTGTTAACAACTTCGATAAACAGCTGGTCAAGAAGCAAACCAACGCTTTCTTCTCACCACTTGTCACGACTGGAAAACCAAGAGATTGCGTTGCTGAACGGCTGCATACGCAATACCCTGTTTACAGAGCTCGATGGCGCCTTGCATTTGAGTGTTCTGAATTCATGATCTCTGGTGGCGAGGCCCTCACTTATAACGCAACTCACGTTCTATATAATCTTCTGTCGAACCCGCAGTGCATGAACAGAGTTCGAACAGAACTGGCGATGCTTAATTCTGGGTATGATGAGGCTTGGAGAGATCCAAGCGTAGTGGATTTGCCATACTTGGTGAGTCGCTGCTGGAATGGTCTGCTCGCATCTTTGCTGAACTAGGTCAGAACGCAGTCGTCTCCGAAAGCCTAAGGTAAAGATATTTTACCACCACCAATCGCGAAAATGCTAATTGAACGACCCAAGACTTAATGATACCGCCGCGATCAGGTTTCCTCGCGAAAGTCCTGACTCATTGTTCTACCATGGAAAATTCGTTCCAGCAGGGGTAAGTCTTCCATTCCCTTTGGCATCAATCTGTCGGACAAGTAGGGCTCATAAACTCAGACAACATTAAGCATGACAGCAAGTTTCATGCACCTGGACCCCACTCTCTTTCCCAACCCTTTGAAATTCGACCCAGATCGTTGGCTCGGCTCCCAAGCGAGCATCACAAAGAGATACTGCATTAATTTCGGGATGGGAAGTAGAACATGTTTAGCCAGAAAGTAAGCCCATGATATCCACATTTTGTGCAACATGGAGTAGCTAACCACAAACGACTTTTCCCAGTTTCAGTTTGAAGATCATGACGAAGACTATCGCTGCACTTGTCTATCATTTTGATGTTGGCTTTGCGACCGAGGAGGAGAGGGATGGGTGGGGGAGGGGATATTTGAGTTTATTCCCCGAGGAGAAGATGAAGGGGTTGACGGTTTTTGTTCGCTCTTTCAAGTGACGGGGATACGCGCTTGCGGGGTGGGAATAGGATTTTTTTTTCTTTTTTTTCTTTTTTACAATGTAATTGTTTCTAAATTATATCTAGGCGGGAAGGAATGGACTAGTAGAGGGTAGTAGGGGTCTAGAGACTAGTTTTCCCGAGTAGCCTAAACTCTTATATATTTTGAGCGCGACTTAATATATTTAAAATCAATATAAAGAGTTTACTTTGAGATATTTAAGTTTAATCTCTAGTTAATATCGATAGTTCAATATCTAGTCATATTAAAAACCAAAATACCAAAAATACTAGATTACGGGACGTAGAGCTAACAAAGCGATTATATATTTCCTAAATAACACCTACCTCTCTTAAAGACTACCTCGTACCAACAACACGATCAACAAACTCCTTATCGGGATTCAAGAGCATGACATGAAGATGCTCAACTACCGATATACTACGTAAAGACTTCGGATTGGTAAACCTATCAACCTTCACCACTGTAATAAGTATAACCAACCGATTAATCATGTTGATGTGAATGGACGTACCTTATCCGCGCCTAGCGGGCGTCGAAATATCCTCGAAACGTATTTTTCTACCTGCTTATGTGAAGAAAGCGTTGGTTGTTTGGAATCGGCGGTTCTTTGTAGTTCGAATTTGGTCCAGATTACTAGATGGATGATTCCGGGGATGAGACTCCATGGCTATGCATTTGGCATGATATTGATGTCTTTTGGGTTGCTAAAGAGGTCGTTTTGTGGGGTTGGTTTGGTTTTATCTAGGTGTTGGGTTAATAGTAGCTCGGGACGTAGGTAGAGGGCTGGCTGTAGTACTACCTGCGCTGTCATTGTTGGTTGCTCCGTGCTGTATTAGCTCAGGCCAGTGTAGATGCTTAAGAAGTATGAAATCTGTTTAGAGCCGTACTCTTGAGATTTCTCATATAAAAAAGCCTTGTATCGGCGAAGGTCTGAAGGCAGCCTGCGGAAAAGATCGATCCTGTTCAGCGCTGACCTGGTCAGCGTTCCAAGCACTTGCTTGACCTTTAATACTAGATATATACCTACACAGTCTCTGACTTCTCGCCATGACATAGGCATGTGATCTGCATCCAGTTGTCCCATTAGTTGCTTCTGGCGTTCTGTAGCATGCAAGAGATACTCTAGGCAATCCGTTGTTCTTTGCGGCAACGGGACGTTTCGATTCCACCAGGGAACTTCTTCTTTCTCTTCGCTGGCCATTGGGAATCCAACTATGTCGCTATCAGCTTTTCAATCATCATAAGCCAGAGGCAGTACTCAATATATAGGATCCACGGACCGCATGCGGAAGCGGAGCGTGATCAAGGGTTTGTCGATATTCAAGCATCATGTGATAAAGTAGCCTTCACGGTGTATATGCGAACAATGCTATGCTCCAAGGGGGTCGTCACCAAAGGTATCGCCCTGATCATGAGGATACTTTGGCGTCACTGCGAACGGCAAGGAACCGTTGGCCTGTGCACTATAAGCGCCTCGATTCTCGATTGCAATGTGAGGACTACCTACTATCACATTCCACAAACCAACCACTGGTCACTTAGTTGTGGCCATATTTAACATCCCGCTGGTTGTCTCGTGATGGCGCTTCAAGTAGGGGCCTCGCCGAGCAGCACGCCTGGTCGCAATACTTTCGCGGCCACCAGTATGGGAACGCTGCGGATATTTTGCGGGCAATAAAAAGCTAAAGCTCAATGGTTCAGTACCGGAA
Source organism: Venturia aucupariae (assembly GCA_003693225.1). Lineage (NCBI taxonomy): Eukaryota > Fungi > Ascomycota > Dothideomycetes > Venturiales > Venturiaceae > Venturia > Venturia aucupariae. Next base: position 46,413 of record QWZN01000147.1, on the reverse strand, counting down.
TGTTCTTCTGATCATATCCATACCAATTCGGCAACGTCCTCTTCATCTCCCCAGGCGTGCTCAGCTGCAAATCCTCAATCGCACTACCCCACTTCACCAGCTTATCCTCTGCCCACGCCGTCTGCATCAGCGCAAGTCCAAAAGGCATCCCATTATCAGAACGCACACCAGCAGGCAGAGTAATCATCGGATATCCAGCTTGCGCCGCGATCTGATACGTTTGACCCACATCTGGAGGGACGAGTAGCGCATCGAGTTGAGTTCCCCCTGGTCCAAGAGCGAGAGCGCCATCGATTCCTTCTTCGCGCGTGACGCGGTGGCAGAATTCTAGGGCTTGGTAATAAGTCTCATTCATCACTCCTTTTGTTTCGAGGGAGGCTAGGAAGCCATCCTGACCAGAATAGAATGCTGGAATACCTAGCGGCCAGGGATTGCCACCTTCTGTGCCGTCATTGGCGAGATTGTAGGCCACAATGTCTTCGAGGCTGCGAATCGGTGTGTTTGTCAGTTCGGAAAGATAGGTCTTGATGTTGTTGTAGAAATCGACCTTCACATATGTATACTCGGATTCATTTGAAAAACCTCGTGTCGTACCGTAGTCCCAATCCCAGCCATCCGGCGAGATTGAAGTTTGATATGATGGCAATTCGGTATTGTTGACGATTGTTGCGCCTGTCGATCTGATGATATCGATCAACGAAAGCAGACTTGCTTGCTGTGACGGAGAAGTGTACACCCAGAAGCTGTTCCAGGGGATTCCGAAAGTAGCATTTGCAAGAGCGGCTTTGGAGGTGAGGTACTGTGCATAGCCTCCGGATGGTGCAGATTGCGCAGATGTGTAGTTGTCTAATGGATCTGGACCGTAGATCGCATCGAGAGCGTACACTGCATCTCTTACTGTCTTTCCAAATGTTCCCACAGTGTCTTGGTGAATTGATTCGGGAATCACCCTGATGATTGTCAGCAGTCGTATGTGGTAGCGTTGTCTCGGTAACCCACCCAGATCGGCTGGTCAATCCCACTGTCGGCTTGATCCCAACAATCCCGTTCCTTTCAGCAGGATTGATCACACTCCCATCAGTCTCGGTTCCCAAAGCGAAGCTGATCACATTCCCACCAACAGCAGCCGCACTTCCACTTGAACTTCCTCCAGGATTTAGAGTCAAGTTGTACGGACTTCTCGCTTGACCTCCTCGGGCAGAGTATCCTTCGGAGTAATTGTTGCTGCGCATATCAGCCCACTCACTGAGAGTTGCCTTGCCGAAGAGCAAAGCACCAGCTGCTCGTAATTTTGATACTACAAAAGCATCTCGGGGTACAACAGATCCGACCAGCATCCAGGATCCAGCCGTGGTCTCCATCTTGTCTTTCGTGGCTATATTGTCTTTGACCAGGTACGGGATTCCATGCAGTGGCCCTCGCACTTTTCCCGCAGCACGTTCAGCGTCTAGAGATGCAGCGATCTCTAGGAAGTCTGGGTTGACTTCGAGAATAGAGCTGAGAAAGTTAGATTAGTGGTATCTTTACTTACAAGGCTTAGGCCAGGGCTGTTTCCCACATGGAAAGTCGCATGTTCGTTGAGCATAACCAGATGAGCCAAATATCAGAACCTACTTGATATAATCATCCGTCTGCCAATGCCTTTGTAAATAGCACAATGCCAGCTGAACCGAAGTCAATGCCCCGTTGCTCATATAACCCTGAAGCTGATCAATGCTCGCTTCTTCCAAAACGATCCCATTGCACGGCGGCATCGGGAACAACGCAGACGTCTCTGCATTATCAAGATTCGGAAACTCGAACGGAAATGGAGATTCTAATGTCTGTGTGATATTCGGAGGTGAAGTCGCTGTAATGTACGGGCTGTTAGAAGCGAAAGAAACAGCGATTGGAAGCGCCAGGGCAGCTGCCGTGAGCAGTCGGATGCCCATTGTGTATTGAGTAAGGTGTGTATGAGGGTGGAAGCAAGCTGGTAGAAGCTTGAAGCTTCGAGCTGAGTCCTTGAGCCTATCAACGATCAGGACCACTGCAAGTTTGTTAGTATGCATCTCTTCCGATGCTAGTCTTTGATAAGAAGTTCAATGCGGTTCCTAAAATCGCACGGCAATTGCGAAGACGGGAGAGCGGGAATATCACCGCTGATATCTTTTAACACCATGCAGAAGAGGACGAAAACATATTATTGTTGTTGATGATGTCGGTAGAGAAAAGATAAGAATTGAAGATCGTCGAGTATCCTGTTTGGATCTAACCGAATTCGTGTGTGGCTTGGCTTGTACTCTGAGCGAACTACATCACCATCAACGATGAGTTTTCTAGATAGTATTCATCAAAACTATATTGATTGGTATCTTCTATCAAAGACATCTAGATCTTGTTTGTTGAGGAGATTTTGGGAATAGGTTGGCAAAGGGGTATGCGTTTGGCGAGGGCCGACGAGAGTTATTTCCATTCAGCCCAGTTTTTGATTTACATCAGCAGCTACATCTATAAGCAAGCAGCAGAGCTCGCGCAAATAGACTTAAAAAATTACTTGACGACAAAATTCACGCCCATCCTCGATTCTTGACCCATAGTCCAACCTCTGAAAGACAAAACATCACAATATCCTTTATATCGTCCGCACCCATATCCCGTAGCTCAACCGGCTCAAGTATTACGCTAGCGAGTTCACTCTGTATAAACAGCGGCCCTCTCCAATTGCAGTTCTCATCAAACTCATTGATGATAGAATTATACTCCATTTGGCCACAGCCTGGCAAATGTTGTTGTGATAGTGGGCGTCGGCTCTTAGACAATCCTCTAAACAGTAATGAATCTTGTGGCAGTTAGTGCATGTCAAGGTACTGAGCTTAGAGCGATATGCTTGGGCGCAGTCCGGCCTGTTGTTAAGGTTTCCGTGCGCAAAGTGAACGGAAAAAGAGTAAGAACCGAGATCTCGACGCCTAGATATACTGTTTCATAGCTCTTCTCAAAGAGCTATTTTCTGTTTGACAGGCGTGATGGTCATTGTACGCAAGATTGCTCGCTCATTGCTGGTGCCCTCTTTGCTTGAACAGGAGTAAAGCAGATTCCTGAAGAAGCACGGATGCCATCGCTATCAAATCCGCCACTCCTTGTGGCCGCGGAGCTGTATTAGTCCGGGTACACCACTCTCTTCTCTTTTTGTGCTCCATCTTATCTTCCTTCTTCCTCTTTCTCTTCCTCCTCTACCGGCACTCTGCTTCAAGTACGACCAGGTGTTTGCGCCTTATTAGTGTAGCTCAATATCAACACTTCACTGCGCTTGAATCGTTTGGATCATCGCGTTCATCGAATCTCGATAAAATATCGATTGTCGATGAACTTCTGCCCACACAACTTTAGGGGCTCACCATCGCTATCGATCTTCATGCAAAACGTTCCTCCGAATTTCAGGCTTTGTCAAAGGGCAGAATATCAGCCATATTAGTGTGCCTGACATACAATAAACGCCAGAAATGCAAATTTCCCATGGCCGTAGCTTGAACGTCGTCAAAAACACACCTGCATGCTGAGTCTTTCTTACCCAGGGCTCAATTTCAAACCCAGCCTCACGTCCTTGACCCGTTTGGCCCCGAAGTCGAGGCTGACCGAGGGAGAGTTTGCCGAGAATTTGGTTCGAGGAGGAGTAGTCTTTGGAATAGCGGAAAGATGTGCATACCATGTACGTTGTGACTGTGCAGATATTTGTTCAGAATGGGGCGAGCATGGCTGGGCTGGTGTCGAGGAATTCGCACTTATAGATAAGAGCGGTCAAGGTGAGGTTGGAGTCGAGTTGGCGATGATCGGAAGAATACTAGTACTGGTAAGAACCTGGACGCATTAGAGTCAGCCCCCGGGAAGATCATGATGCTGCACAGTGGGAGCCCAACCTCGGAAGACGTAGTTGGGCCTCCAGTAGTGGTCTCATACTGGGAAAGTGGCAGGGATAGATGGAAAAAGTATTTTTGACAATTGAAATGGTGATCCTGGTGGTGGTACCGAGAGAGGACCGATTCGAGGGGTTTTGGACTTAGTAAGGTAGTACTGCCAGTGTGGGTATCTTTTTGACGATCCCGTGACATAATCCGGGTTCGTGTTTCTGCCATTGATCAGTTCCTGCCTGGCACAAGACCTCGGCTTCTGGCTGGAATTTCTTCATTCCAGCGGACTCGGACTCGGACTCGGACTCTGTAATGGTCACGTGGTGGGAAGCTTCCCGAGTCATATGCTGGTGGTGGTGTAAACAGGGTCGAGTCGTTCGGTTCAGCACATGGATGCTCATGATCAGCACATCGGTTTCAAACGAGTGCGGGTGTCGTCGAGGGATCAAACCCGAGCCTTGAAACAGAGATGCGCGCGATAATCATAAGCACAACCCCTTGTCGTGCTCCATGTGGAAGGATTTGATTCGGAGCATCGTAGGGGCAAGAATGATGATGTTGGTCTCTGCTGATTATTGGAGCGAGATGTGGTAAGCTGTCGATGATTTAGATGCATCGAGCTTCTAGAAGGCGCCGATCATGCAACGATTAAAAATCGAGGGCATCTTGCACTACTAGTACTTACCTACCTAGGAGCAGTACTAGCTATCACAGCACCCGCCACCTCAGGGAGACGACTCCGATCCGATACCTGCGTACCATCAGCGATCACGGCCTCGGGAACATGTTTCGCACGACACGACACGACACAGACAACGTCGGCACACGGGCTGCGGCATTGATCGGAATGTACGACTTTGTACACGGTAGGTAGTGTGTAGTGTGTACTACTGGACCACGACGCTGCAGATACTGATGAGATACCAACCTGTGACCAAGTACTTTCCAACAAAGTCCCATCTGCAGGGCGTGCTCCAATCGGCTCGTCAAGCTCGCAACAACAACAACAACGACGCGTCGTCTTGATCATACACAGTACATGGAGACTTTCCGGGGCATCCGATTCTTCCGCACTGTAGCACCTTGTAGAATAGATCCGGATGATACCAGAATGATACTGGAATAATACCAGAATGATACTGGAATAATACCAGAATGACACAAGAATAATACGCGGTGTAATGTATAATAAGATGAAGCATAGTACCTTACTGACCGTTGTCTGTCAATCTACTGCTCTACGTCACGACAGCAGAAGCAAGCCTCTGGGGTTGGCGATTGCTTGTGCATGATGGATAATTCCAGTACTTACCATCATACCACTACGGGCAGTACTCGTAGGTACCCTACATGGCATTAGTAGTCTCCTTGCAAGCTACTAACCCCTTTCTTGCCGGACCACCCCATGTTGTCTTGTACGCCGCTGATGTCACATGAGTGGCATCCGTAGGGGAATAAGTACTCTTTGAAGTACATTTACACAGTATTAGTACATGCATACCACAGTAATACTGTACATACATACCACAGTAATACTGTACATACATACCACAGTAATACTGTACATACATACCACAGTAGTACTGTACATACATACCTCAGTAGTACTAGTACATACATACCGCAGTATCTACTAGTACACACCACAGTACTAGTACACATCATACTACTAGTACACATCATACATCATACTACTAGTACACACCATACTACTAGTACACATCATACTACTAGTAACAAGATTTACCTGCTGGCCACAACTATTCCAATGCAATGCCAATCGCCAGGGCGCCCGCATAATAACCTGAATGAGGTGCAGCAATGAGTGCCCATCTCTGCCTCTCCCAGATGCAGCCTGAGCCTCTTCCAAATAAACAACCACTCATCTCTCCCCCCCCCGCCACGCCACGCCACGCCCAGTCTCGAGTCTGCCCACTCTGGTGACGACCCCCCCCCGTTGGACGTGTCTGTTCCTGTTTCGTTGCTGTCCATCCAGATAAACACTCGTGTTATTGTTAAATATATCCCGTCTCGCGCCCTCTCCTTCTCGCGCCTCGCCTCCTCTTCACCACCGCCATTGCCAGCTGCTATTGCTATACACGGACAAGCAAACCCTGCCACTCCGGCTGACAAGTCATTGCAATATCAGGGTGTCCGCAGCAACACTCCGGCCAACCTCTGACCCCTGGCTGTTTTGGATGAGATTCGCCGTGGCATGTGCTCCCACCCTCGTTCATCTCCAGTAAAACCGCAGACCATCAATTAATCAACTTTTCAATCATTCTAACAAGTCCTCTGTAAGTCTAACCCTCCGTCTGCTGTGCCTCCCTTCAATCTATCTCCATCTCCTCGCCCCTCTAGCTGGAATCATCTGCTCCTTCACTCCCCCGCAAAGTGGGCTTGGGCCTTTCTGCTTGCAGAACTGGAAACCTGCGACACTCCAAACACGGAACCTCATTCTGTGCCTGATTCGGTGCTACTGACACCCATACCTATACCTGTCCCTGATCTATTCTTATTTCTTTTATTTCTTCTACTCCCGCAATCCTCTCCTGCTCCATCTTTCCATGTCGGTGCAAGAATAGTTGTCCACCATGTCCGCCGTAGATCGTCGCTCACAGTTTGGCCAGACTGCCACGGGCTACATACAAGTTCAATCCGAAAGAGGGCGTCTCTACTATCTACCCCATTCTCTCCATCACGCCTTCAACCTCGCCGAGAACCCGAGACCCTCTCATTTCCAATCACGATCGCTTCGTCCTCACCGGATACACATTGCTCGCGTGGTAGCCGATCCCATTGCCAAAGGTCCGGGAAAGCAGAGGACCAGAAGGTTTACAGTCTACCTTGGGAAATTCGGTAAACTGGCAGATTCACGCGATAGCGCGAAGAAGTTCTTCCGAGCAATATTCGAATTCCGTGAACCCAAGATACCCCAGGAGGTACAGCCACCACCCTTGCGGCAACCCAGACAACCCACTTCCGAGATTCGACAACCCAGAGCTCGACCTGTTTCGTGGGCACCCGCTGCGACACCTGCACCTTTACAAGAAAGACCGAGAAGGAGGAGGCCTACATCTGTTTTCTGGGGCGAAAGAAGAAGGTCTTCCGTAGTGGCCGACAACATGGGACTCAACTCGAGGCATACAGTAGCCCTACCCATCGGACCGTCTGCTCCCCGGCAATCGGTCGACGATTTGACATCTTCTCGAAACTCAGTGGCATCATTCCCGATGACCGCATCGAATTCCAGGTCCGCGGAAGAAAAGCCGCTTGCATCCGGCAATGGCATTACCGTGTCAATCGCCATGGCCGAGCCATATTTGTTTCTCCAGGGATTTGAGCATGGAGATTTGGCAGCAAACCGTAACACCGCAATGTTGCGTGGTAGGTTACACATTCGAGTGTCGAAACCATCAAAGATCAAGGCCGTGACGCTCCGGTTCCGAGGCAGGGCAATCACGAAATGGCCCGAAGGCCTACCTCCAAAGAAGACCGAATTCGAAGAGGTGATTGGGAACACGAATCACACCTGGCCCTTCTTCAACGCACAATTCCCTACAGCCGAGACTTCGACAGGCGCGGATCACGTCGAGCTGTTTAAAAGTTCTGCGGATATGAGCTCGGATCTCAGCACGATACGAAATCGTTCATCTCTCGCCCTTCCCTTGCGCAATGCCACCCGAAATGCCAACAACCTGAGCACAAGGGAACTGAAGAAATTGTCGCTACAAGTCAACCAATCCAGAAGTTTCGGCAAAGGCGACTCCCCAACCGGCGGTCCGACGGTAGCTCAAAAGGGCTATCGCACATTCCAACCAGGTGACTACGTCTACAACTTCGAACTGCCACTCGACAGCCATCTCCCAGAGACGATCGATGTCGAGCTAGGCTCTGTGAAGTATGAGCTTGAGGCATTGGTCGAAAGAGCTGGTGCGTTCAAGACCAATCTCGTCGGAACAAAAGAGGTGGTCGTTATTCGAACGCCCGCTGAGGGCTCTTTGGAACAAGTCGAGCCTATTGCCATCAGCCGAAACTGGGAAGACCAGTTGCACTACGACATTGTGATATCGGGCAAGTCATTCCCGCTCGGTGCACAGATCCCCATCGCTTTCAAGCTCACTCCACTGGCCAAAGTTCAATGCCATCGAATCAAAGTCTTCGTGACGGAGAGTGTTGAATATTGGGCGAAGAACAAGTCGGTGCACCGAACGGATGCACAGCGGAAAGTACAACTGTTTGAAAAACGAGCGGATGCTCCAGCTACAAGCACCTTCCCAGGCAGCACCATGCGAATCCTCTCTGGTGGAGGTGTTCCTTACGACCTGCGTGCGCAAGCAGCGAGAGGGGAGGAAGTGCCCATACCGGATTCAACGAATCTTCTCGGGCCACTCCAACATGACAACCAAATCGGCCCAACTGAAATGGAATTCAACATCCAGCTCCCGTCATGCGACAAGATGAAAGCAAAGGATGGCAACTCGAAACTACACTTTGATACCACATACTCCAATATCACCGTCCACCACTGGATCAAAATCGTTATGAGATTGTCGAAGCCGGATGCCGCGGACCCATCGCGAAGACGACACTTTGAGATTTCGATCGACTCCCCATTCCACATCCTCTCTTGTAGAGCTACACAAGCCAACACTTCTTTACCCGCCTACACGAGTCCTGAATTCTCCGACGCTCCTCAAAGCCTTACGGAATGTGGATGCCCTGGCTCAGCGGTCAGACGCGTTTCACCAACATCCTACGTGCCCACGCTCGGCTCTCTTAACGCCTCTGGCCCACCACCACAGTTTGCAGAATCACCCGCTTCTACGTCTGGCTCATCGTCGTCCGCTTCGTCACAACGTCGCCCACACTCGATGTTCACGACGCCCTCTGGCGGTGTCCCAGGTTTGGCAAGGCCGGAGACCGCACACGTGGGTGGCCCTATGCATCAACGACCAGTACGCCCAGTTTCACACCAACCAATGCGCCCAATGCGCCCAATGCACATCATCCGGGCTCCGTCCTTCAATCCGCCAGCCTTTGAGGACGAGGAGCCGCCGCCGCCACTCGAAACTCCACCGCCACAGTACAACGACATTGTTACTCCTTCGACCGATGGCATGGTGGACTATTTCGCTCGTCTAGCAGAGGAGTACAACACCGACGAAGAGTCTGACAGCGAAGGTGGTGCGTCAGACAGCGTTGTGGGCGATGGTGGGATGTTGACGCCAAGGGGAGGACGATCGAGAGCGCGAGTTGAGATTCCGCTCACTCCCGGCTCCAGACGCGTCAACCGGAGTTTGGATGAAGTGAGGACGTGGCCAACACTTGGCATGAACAGGGATTTTGTCCTGCCCAGCCACCTGCGCGCATCTGGTGTCCCCAGTGGCGGTGTCACAAGTGCCGGAGTGCAAAATACGCATCAGTCGGGCATGATCCGTCTTATCGACGCGTAGCTTGCATGGTGATGAAAGGAAAGGAAAAGGGGTGGTGTTTTCTTTTGTTTTTGTTTATAAAAATCTGGTCGGAGCATTTGAATTGCATAATGACATAGGATGATCTGGGTTGTACATATCCCCACGCAAACAAACGTTTGTGCATATAGTCGCGTTTTGGGATAGAACAGCATTTTGGCTGATAGGCGTTTTTTTTTTTTTTTTTTTTTTCTCGGGGGTGGGTAGAATTGTACACTCTCCAGCAGCGAGCTAGACGCTCAGCACATTGGAAATCTCATCCAATCTCTTTTTTCCCCTTTTTTCCCCTCGTTGATAGGTAGAAATTACTGGCGTCACGATGTGCCTTGTTTTTTGATTGTGTCTCTTCCTCGTTTATTCTTGTTCGAAGTTTTTTGCTCTTTTCTTTCATTGAGTTTCCCATATTTCTTGGGTGAAGCACGGTGCGGGGTTAGTTTCTATTAGATAGCGGGGTAGGTAGGTTTCTATATTCTCTACTATTGTTTTAAAAGGAATATCTAGATTCTCATTTTTTTCTTTGGTAGATCTTAAAGAATAGGATGAGAATAGGTAGAGATATTGGTTATTCTTTATAGTTTAATAATTTGATTACGATCTAGGAGTTATTATTAGTATTAGTAGAAAGTACTACGTATATTTAAGATACCTACGTATACTATATATACCTTAGCCTTGGGTTTTTTAATACCTTCGACCCTATCTAGGTATCTTCTACTATCTAATCTATTCTATTCTTTTCTTATTATCTCTATATTCTATCTCCCTATACGGTATACCGCTCCTACATGCATGCGTAAAGTATTAAGAGGGTAGAAAAACCCTCTATAATACTACTTTCAAACGAGGGAAATGAAAGAGTATATAGGGTTGAAGTATATAGCTATAAAATATATAGTGAAATAGGATTTACTATCTATCAGTCAGGCTCGAGTAATTCCAGTCCTATAACTATTTTCTCTCTCTCTCTCTCTCTCTCTGTGTGTTTTACTTTCTCAATCGCCTATCCCTCCCGAGACTCACCGCTGTCCACAAATCGCTAATGGGGAAACAATGATATGACGCTTTGGATCGCTGTTGGGGAGACTTGATGTTCCCCTACCTCTACTTCTACCTTTACCTCCACCAAGTCACTAGTAAAATGGTATTTAGAAAAATTGACGCCTGCGCCGGTACTAGCCTCTGCATCTCCAACGAGAAACTGTTCACATCTTACTTCATCGGTTTATGGAGGGTATGAAAGTGGAATACAATGTTTATTTGTGTAACGCAATGTTCCAAATGTATGTATATACGTTCGTACATTCTTGGTGTCGAGTGGGATATATTACTGATCAAGTATAGCTGTTAATTGATCCATGGGAATCGTGTGCAGCCTTGCGGGGGCGAAGGGTATTATTATTATGTTTTGGATGGACGTAATTGTGAGGATTCGACGCTCATATTCACGCTGTCTCCGCTTTGGTATGCTAAGACAACTCCCACGACTACGAGCTCAATAGCGTCGATGACCGCGACTAGTTCTGTTATATCTAGCTCTTCAACCCAGCAGTCCTCTTTTACACAAGCCATTCCCCAGCACCATCAAGCGACACCAACAACAACGGCAAAATCTTGGATTCAGGTTGGGGTGTCGGACTCGAGGTTGGGATACCGCTGATCTTGGTAGTCATGGGCGCCTTCTGGTTTCTCTCTGGGGAAGTTGTCTACAACGATCAGAGAGACACACCCACTGTCCGCTGTACCGCAAGTGGATCTGGCAGAGTACAGCGCGGCGAAGCATGTGGCTCCACGCCAAGAGTTGTATGGGAGCCGTCCCCCAGCAGAGTTGAAGTGATGGAGGTGCGAGAGGATAATTGTATGAGATCCAATGAAAGTGGTGGGGGGTCCTCGAATCGACGTCACTTGTTGATGGTGATAAGGCCTGAAATCTAGCTTGTTGATTGCGCTGTTTGAATCCGTCGGGATCTTGAGTTCTGTGCTCATACCATGATCACATCCTCTCCAGCATGAAGCTTTAAAAATAGTCGCTCCATTTGTTTTAGGCTCGCTAAGGCCCCCGTACTTCAGCAAATTGACCTCGTCCATGTCGATGATCGCCGTCATCCAAACAATCCTCGCAGAAATCGAAGGGCTCCTCGCAGCGCATACATTGGAATTGCTTGTTACCATCGTCGTAGACAAACTAGAATAAGTCAGTCTCCCAACGTGTAGCGGAGTGGCGAACACAACGAGCGATTGACTCACCTTCCCATTACATCCATCACAAGCCCAATCCCAACTTCTCCTTCTTCCCCGGCCCTTCAAGCCGCCCCTCCCTCCGCCTCCTCTCATCCCCTCACCAGCTGGTGGATAAGCAGAACTACTTGTCAAACTCCCGCCCCTCGGTCCAATCGCCGGTCTCGTACCTGCTGGACGAAGAGGACGGCTTTGCGCAGGCGGGTAATCTCGGATGGGAGGGTAGTCTCGAGCAGTTGGGTAGTTCTGGACTGGTGGGTAACGTGGTGCAGGCGGTAGATCGTCCAGGGGTGATACCGTGTGACGTGCAGGTGGAAACCCATCGTCTTCGGGGTAAGGCACATGAATGTGATCGAAATCTTCCTCCTCATCTTCTGAGTCATGGTAATGGTCTGGTGGTGGTGGAGGAGGTGGCGGTTCGGGTGCTCGCGGTGGCTGTGGAGCCCGTGGAATCGGGCCTCGTGAGATGGGAGCAGCAGCACGACGTGCGGAGGGTCGTGGTGATGCTGGGTCAGGAGATGAGGATAAGAACCACTACGAATATATGTTAGTGGAGGCGAAGTGGCTGTTACAGGGAAAAATCATACGTGTTCAAGAAGTCTTTCAACGTCTCTAGAAGCCTCTTCTCGTGACAATACTTCGAAACGAGTTTCTTCATCTGGTTCTTCTATCTGGAATCGAGTGTAGTCTGCCTTGCTTTGGGGAGGCTGAAGGAATGATTCAGAAAAGTATGGACTTCGTCTCATATTATTTAGACTATGCCGACCCGCTTTCGAATCAACGTCTGATTGTTTCCCGCTTATACGATTGCTTCCAGATACTGAGGATGGTTTGAGGGTAAGTGTCGCCTCATATAGAAGCGTAGATCCACGGCCAGTACTGTTTGGCATCGATATCTGGACTGGGACGTTCTGAAGCGTGCCTTGGAGACTGTTGATCTCAGCTTGTCCGAGGTCTCCTTTCTCAGAAGGATGGTATATGTAGCATGTGGTAAGAAATATAAACATGTGTTGTAGTCTTTTCAAATCTTTCTGTTTCTTAACGATGCTTTTCTTCTTTCCGAACGCGTACCTGAGGCGATTTCCGTCTGCCACCATCTCGCTGAGTTCTTTGAAGATTTTCTGGCACTGGGTATTTATTAGTATATATCTCTCGAGCTAACGACTCCACCAGCTGAAGCTGACCTGATCAACCAAATTCTGGGCAACAGAGTGAAACTCCCTTTGAAGCCTGGCACCTTTGATACTATTGGCAAAAACATGTACAAGACCGGAGCAAGTGGTGATCTGATCCGCAATGTCGACCATCTCAGTCGGGGCGTTTGTATAGTCCCTGTACGTGTCTACGAGCACGGTAGCTACTTTGTTCGCCGTCGCGACCAAGGCAGCAGAGCTACCAACGATAGAGTGAGGATCCATGGTGGTGAGTATGAAGAGCGCTGGGCAAAGGTGCTTGAGATGAGAGGGGAGGTCTTGTATAAAGGTAGGATGGGTCAAGACATTTTTTGGCTACTGTCTGTTCACCTATGCAGCAGACCGGTCGTGGAGCATCTTGAGCCACACACTCCGCCCCGTAGAATATTGGCACCGTCCATGCATGACCACAGGCCCCAACCAATGGTCTCTTACCGGTGGAAACATGTAGCCAGCGGGATATGTTGGCGACCTGCAGAGCAACATGATTTGCCTGAGAGTGTGTGTATGTGTGGTGAATGAGGTTGATTCCATGTCTCTCTCTCCGTCTCTCTCGAACATGGATCATGCCTACTTTCCCGTCATCGGCGACGCAGCTCATCTCGGCCTCAAAACACTCTCGAGAAACAACCTAAATATTATCCCCTCACAACAGCAGTACTCAGGCTGCTCAAAGGAGAGCCTGAAGATTATTGCTCGCTCAATTGCTACACGGTAACCTTTAGTTCCGCCTCGCAATCCCTCCCGTTGAACGACTACCCCGCCATATACAGCTTCGTCTTCGTCTCCAGCCCACCATGGACGCCTCTATACGGCCTCCATTAGAGACAGCCCCCTCTGTCACTACATACGAGCCCGTATCGTCATCAGCCTCCACCGAGCTAGCAACCACCATCACAATAGGTACGCGCCGTTCAAAACTGGCGCGTGTGCAAACAGATCTTGTCCTCGCTGCGCTACAGAAAGAATATCCTTCCTACACGTACAAAATCCATGCCATGGACCCATTGGGAGACAGAGACAAGATCACGGCATTATACTCCTTCAATGCCAAATCTCTATGGACCCATGAACTCGAGGCGTTGCTGGAGGTGGGCGATTTGGATTTGATTGTCCATTCTTTGAAAGGTACTACAAACATGTGTCCAGCGATCAAATATGATAGAATCAATGCTGAGTTTTGATGGAACAGATATGCCAACTCAACTCCCACCAAACATGGCCATTGGCGCCATCCTAACCCGCGAAGACCCCCGCGACGCTCTCTGTCTCTCTCTTCCCCTTACAAAGTCCCTCCCAGCCGCCTCTTCAGGCTCAGCACACGAGATTCTCTCCACCCTACCTGCCGGTAGTCTGATAGGCACATCCTCACTTCGACGCCAGGCACAATTGAAGCGCGCACACCCACACCTCACTTTTGCCGACTGTCGTGGTAACGTCCCCACCCGGCTGCGAAAACTCGACGATCCCAAATCATTCACGGACCAAGAAGTGCCAGACTTTTCGGCACTTATATTAGCAGCTGCCGGCTTGATAAGGCTTGATTTGGGACACAGGATCACAGCTTCGCTATCGAAGAAAGAGGGAGGAGTAATGCACGCAGTCGGTCAAGGTGCCATTGGCGTTGAAATACGTGAAGATGACAAAAAGACTGCAGAGTTACTCTCAACATTGAGCTGTTGGAAGACGGAGCGTGCCTGTATTGCTGAAAGATCGCTTATGCGCACGTTGGAAGGCGGATGCAGTGTGCCAATTGGAGTCGAGACGGAATGGACAGCAGAAGACGAGCTATTAATGAGAGGCACTGTGGTGTCAATTGATGGCTCCGAAGCTGTTGAGTCGGAACACAACGCGATTGTCAAGAGTAGGGAAGAGGCTGATGCTTTTGGACGCGAGGTCGCTAGACAATTGGTTGATCAGGGCGCAGACAAGATTTTGAAGAGCATCACGTTGAATAGGACGATCATCGAGGAGCAGGGACAAGCTTAAGACGGTGAGAAATGTAGGCATTGCGATCAATGTCGATATTGACATATGTATTGATATGTGCATGGAGAATGTTCGAGACGTGTGGCATCATGTAGATACTGGATGACAGAAGACATTTAGATTAGGTATGGTTTCGATACCCTTGAAAACTGGAAGGAAAGCACAATCTGGAATTATATCATATCGAGCAGAAGATTTTTTTTGATTCTCTCCTGCACACTCTTCATGAATCCACTTCAACTCATCTGTTTCACTTCATCAAGACGAAGAGGAACGTCAGACTTTTGCTCCGATCTTTCCTTATTGAAACTCAACAAGTGATATTCATGCCTATGTACAGTACATTCTTTGACGTGACAACCATTTCATAACAGTGGGTTCAAGAGATTCTCTCTTCCTTCCATGTCAATTATCTTTTCAAAAATTGTTGAAAAAACAAATGGTTAGTCGGTTTGTGACTGATCTGACAATTACACCCTCTCTGGGACGGGATGAAACTTGAGAAACCCGCAAACACAAGGCGCGGGCAAAGCAGAATCCCACAGCAGTAAGAAATGTAAAGGGAAAGAAAATAGGCCAGAAGAAAACGCACAGAAACGTTAAAGGCCAATAAATGATTGCATGCTCACGTCGTACACATTCACTTGCTCTAACACATGCTCTACTCGCTCAGTAGAATTATCCCTTCTTTCTCGAGCCTGAATCTCTATTTGATATCTTAGCAATAGAATCAATAGATCAAAGAACACTTTCAAGTATCCAGGGACCAAACGATTCCTTTCCGACTTTCCTCCTCCGCGAATCCCAAAAATCTGGTCAAGATTCTCCTCGCCAATTTTCCATAATCGAACATTTCATCATCCTTTTACATGATTCATTTTCTTCCTCTGATTAGTTCACTACTTCGCCGTGGAGTATTAAGATAGGGTGGGGATATGCTATCATGCTAGTAGCTGATGTTGCAGTGACTAATGCTTGGTACTTGAGCTCTCCATTCGTGGTTCTGTTCATCGCAAAGGTTGAAGCCACTCGTTGACTTCGTTGAATTGACTCTTGTGCTTGAAACTATCCGGCATTACCGAGATGCCCTTGTAGATCTGAGTCAAGCATTAGCAAAAGACCCGCTTCTCATTTGCTTGTCAAACTTACAGCATCCCAGAGCACCAAGATTTTCCTGATCTGTTTTGGATAGTCCTCAGCGTATTTGAAAAGAACATCGTTCTCGTACTTGACGCGTTCGTTCACGGTCTCGTGCGAGATGGGCTGCTCCAGAGTGCTCATCTCGCCAAAGTGGCTCAATGCTACCACAGAAAGGACGCAATCGTTGTTGATCAGGAATGGTAGGCTATGATGTAGTTAGTATTGCTCACGACCTACAGTGTAGACTCGACTCACTCAAGACCCAGTTCGGTCAAATCACAGCTCTTCCTCGACATCTGACCATCCAGAAGCATTGCCGTCACACAAGCTTCGGACATATCCCTCAGTCCGCTCCGTACTGCGTTTACAAGAGAGTTGTAAGCAAGCATGTTCCGGCTTAGAGGTCCCGTGTATCCAATGGCTTGGTGGTCGAACCGTCCGAAATTAGCAATGCGTGAGATGAGTAGTGTGCAGCGCTTGTCTTTGCCGGTTCCTTGATGTGGAGCGCCGCCATACGAAGCAAACATAGTATTCGTATTAAGAAGGCCATATCGAGCGAGCTCAACTGCGATCAGCGCGCCCTCTTCGAGATCCTTGCCCGGCATGATGCCCTCGGAAGATGTCGCTGTGATGACGGAGTGCAGAACCTGTCCCCAGATTGTGAGTTTGTGGTTCTCATCTATGTAGCCCCGGAGTTGGAGAAGTCGCCATGTCGTATTGAGAAGAATCTCGTCTTTGGTTTGCAACGGTTTACTTGCAGTCTTCGGTGTGATGGTTCTCGCAGCAAATCCCTCATCGCTGATCATTCTAACACATGCGCCGATCGTGCCGCATCCCTCGAATTTCTTTGATTCAGCGCTGAAAATATCCTCGCGAACGTTCCATTTCTCCACTGCTGATCTCGGATCATCTGCGTTCCTGAGATCGATGGTTTGGGTCTTTCCCTTGTCGAACCAACATCGCATGTGTAGTGGAGTTTTTGAATATGATCGAACCAAACTAAAAGCCAGGATACCGATGGTGGATGTGCGCATTTCATTCAATTGTTCACTGACAAGGTTGCGATATGCGTCTGAGAAGCCACCGTCCAAAGGCGGGCATTCGAGGACTTCTGTCTGAGTGAGCCAATTTAGGACGCGTGTGCTGATAAGACCTTTTGAGAGGTAATAATAGAGCTCATCAGGCAAACGCTGGCCAATGACAATGTCTGTCATAGCGTCTGGCGCCTCTCGTGCATTGAGTAATTCCACCTTGCCCTCAACCGTCAAAACAGCATGGTGCTTTACCGCTAGACGAGCCTTTCGAAATTTGTCCTGATATTTCGATGGGTGATTGGGAAGGAGGTTTTGACAGACGTTGTCTCCTTTGGGAGGTCCATTGGGACTGTTTGCCGACATCAAACTTGCTGCCTCTTTGACCGCAAAAGTATTTGGCTGTTTCGATAGAACGGGGCAAGGTTCGAGAAGATCGTTGCCGGCCAACAGGCATGCATCAGTGAAGGAGTCGGACTGGAGATTGTGAAGCATTCGTAGACATTCTCGGCGACGTATCCATATGACCTGGTCTTCCATGAAATCCCATCTCGTGATGACTTCTGGTACGTCGAAGAGAAAGATCTCGGACGCGCCGTAAACTGTGTCAACAACGTTGTGCTTTTGAAGATACGCAAGCTGAGATAGTTAGCCTTGCACGTTGAGTCGTGCTCAAATGGTTCCTCACCTGAGCCCAGGCGCGGTATGGCGCGACCATAAATTCCACGTTCAGCTCCTGCAAAATTATCTCGAGGAAACGGTAGAGGTCCTTCGCGGTGACCAAATTCGAATCGCCAAATGTCTGCACAGTTCCTGCCGCATCGCCTCCAGCATATTGCTCCCAGGCCAGCGAGCTTACATTCGTGTTCTCCTCTGAATTGTGAAAGGATGAATCCTCCCCTTTCATGTGTAGACCATCGAAGACGAAGAGAGGAGTTATGCCGTGTTTCCTCCAGGTGGAAATGTGATGCTTGATAATGTGCTTGAGGCCGAATGGGACACCTCCGAGGGCAGGAAGAAGAGCTTCTTGGACGGGTCGGGTGAGGTCTGGATAGGGCATTTTGTTCAGTCGATTGAGGTATTCGGTAGCTTCAATTCCCACGACGGAGTCCTTGAGAGCGTCCATGGAGGACTGCTCAGCCAGTCCGTGGTGAGCAGACCATTCCTCGAATTGATTTATCATGGCGGCGTTGGAGATCAGCCTGAAAGGTAGGTGAGGATAGTGTAGGTGGAAGGTTTGGAAGAATAGGCGACCGCTAAGGAGCGTTCTGAGCCTGGAGAAGAGTGATTGAGTGAATAGGCGACCGCTGAGGAGCGTTCTGAGCCTGGAGAAGAGTGATTGAGTGAATAGGCGACCGCTGAGGAGCGTTCTGAGCCTGGAGAAGAGTAATTGAGTGAATAGGCGACCGCTGAGGAGCGTTCTGAGCCTGGAGAAGAGTAATTGAGTGAATAGGCGACCGCTAAGGAGCGTTCTGAGCCTGGAGAAGAGGACAATGGAATAGAGCTAGGTAGGAGTGCTCACACGAGTCAGAATCCCTGATCTGAACTTGTGGCGTCACGTGCACGTCGGCGGTAATAGTAGTTCGATTGATGCTCGATCTCCAATTCTCTTACCACCAATCAACCATGGCAGCCAAAGAATCAATCGAGCTTCCGATTTTGGATGTCAGCCAGCCTGGGCCAGAGACAGCGAAAGATCTGATCGAGGCAGTCAGGAACTATGGATTCGTCTTCATCAAAAACAACCACTCGGAGATACCCGTTGCAGATGTTGATGAAATGTTTGCACTGGTGAGTCTGCACCGCTTTGATAGACATCAGCGACAATCCACGCTTCCAAGCCGTTTTCTGTGCGCTGAAGTGAAAGGAAGGCTCGACACGCCAGATGTGTCTTCCCTTGGTCAGATTTCAATCACTTTGAACGAAACTCAGTCTCTTCGACATCTAGGAAAGCTATCTGCTAACAACCACAGTCAAGAGAGTTCTTCTCATCCTCGACTGACATCAAAGCTCCATTCTCGGTAAACTCTGGATCGTCGGGCAAAAACTCGGGCTGGTTCTCCATGCACTCAGAAACGTTAGATCCAGATAAGCAAAAGGCATGGTTCCCTAGCCCCTCCTGATAGAAATAGGAACCAGCCTAATAATGACCCTGCAGCGAGGCGACTTCAAAGAGTAAGAGCTCGTGTGACCACCTCCATTGCACGCCATCTGATTCAAAATAATCAGGGCATTCAATATGAACGAATTTCGGAACGGAAAAGCACAGCAACCACTCCCTTCGCCATTGGCCGAGAACGAAGCATTTGTGAGTGCCTTTATTGATCAATGCCATCTTCTCTGCATACGGATCTTAGAACTCTTCGCTATCGGTCTTGGAATCGACGGGAAAGATGGAGGGAAAGACTGGTTCACGCCTTATCATGACCCGGGCAAAGGTCCATCAGGAACCGTCTTCAGGACGCTGTATTATCCCTCACTTCCTGCCTCACCTGGATACGATAGCGAAACAGATATCAGAGCTGGTGCGCATAGTGATTACGGAACCATCACTCTTCTCTTCCAACGACGTGGACAACCTGGCTTGGAAATCCTGGCTTCGAGACGAGGTGACGAGAAGGAAGAGTGGTTGTCCGTGCCGATCAACCCTTCAGGTGAAGCTAATACCCCGATTCTGGTCAACGTGGGCGATTTGCTGGAGTATTGGACGAAAGGGGTATTGAAAAGTGCAGTCCATAGAGTGATTTTTCCAAAGGATGGCATCGGCGAGGACAGGTATAGTATGGCGTACTTCTGCCATCCGATCGACGATGCAAAGCTGGAGGCTGTGCCGAGCAAGATTGTGAGGGAGGCGGTGGATCGTGGTGGAAAGGGAGTGGCTAAAGTGGAAGGCGAGCAGGTGTTGACAGCGAGGCAGCACCTGGAGTCAAGGCTGGCTGCGACGTATCTATGAATGAATAGCTAGGTCAAGTACCCATAAAAGAGCATGACGTGGCGGTTTGGGTGATGGAGGCATCCATGGATCACATTCAGCATCCAATCGACTCATATAGTGGACATGTTAAGGTTATGATTCAAGTGCTCAGAAATGTTAGGGCAACGTTCAGGACCAATGGGAAGGTGAATCGGTCCAATGCTGCAACTAATTCCAATCCTTCTCAGTCATCAAAAGCCAAATCAAGGTTCTTTATCATCCATGCATCCATCGACGAAGAAGTGGTGGAGCAAGGAGCAGTCGGCAGTGGAACTAGTAGATATGCAAGTCCAATCACGTCTACAGAGCACCACAGGTACCAGGATGGAGAAAAGCAAGTCGAGACTTGGTGTTTGTGCAAAGACCGGGCTAGTCGGAACGAGTCGGGCGTGGCTGGAGAGAGCTTGATGAGATGGGAACGGGTGGATTCGCTTAGTTATCTCAAGGCCAGGGTCACGGTGGAGATAGCAGTACGAACCTTGTCAGTGCGGCCATGTGGAGAGCGCCAAGACCGATGGCCAATTTCCCCATGAACGCGAGAGCCAGTAGTAGTGCCAGTGGAGAGAGCCAGTAGTAGTGCCAGCGGAGAGAGCCAGTAGTAGTGCCAGCGGAGAGAGCCAGTAGTAGTGCCAGCGGAAAGCCAGTAGTACTGTGTTAGTGCCAGCGGAGAGCCAGTAGTAGTGCCAGCGGAGAGCCAGTGATAGTCCCCATGGAGGAGGCAAAACGACGGGAGGCGGGAGGTGGCTGACTGTGCAGGCGTCTATCCCTGCAGACCCGCCCGAAGCACTAGCAGATGTTGCCCTCAATGTGACAGTCTCAACATCGTCATTGGCTGGCAGACACCATGCCAATGGGACAAGGGACAATTATTAGCGAGAGTCAAGATTCTCTCGCTGAACTCCATCCATTGCCATCCCATTCTCTCCTGTCTCGAACACACCGAGACACTCGTGTCCATACCATGGGATCCCTCTCCTCTTTGCCATCAAACAATCAATAGATCCAGCGCGGGCCTCGATATTGCCCTTTCACGCGCCAACCTTTTTCCATTTAAATGCCATCTGCAGGTGCCGCTTGACGTACACGGCAATCACAACGGCCATCCTCAGCTAGACACACGCTGAAGACTCCTCGATAGATCGTGGAGGTGAGTCTAACCCATTCAAAATGTCCTACCACTATACCGTTGCGTATTTCGCCTAACCTGTTACTGGTAGGGCAATAGTGTAAACCGAATTGAACCGTCATCACGACTTTCGCGACTCGAACAACACCAAAAGCTGACCATCGCAAACTAGCTCCTCCACACCCACAACCACAAACTTTCTCTAGAATTGTTGGACTGGCGACTGGGCGGACCAATACCTTCATGCACCAAACCTTGATCAACACTGCTTCGAATACCTGGAGGAGACGCGGCCGACCCTTCAAGTAACTACGAAGAGACCCTCTCATCCCAACCTATCTTGAGACGCTACCGCAACCGCAATCGCGTACGCCTCGCACAAAGTTATCCAAGCACGATCCTCGCAACGTCCCACAATGGCTTGGGAACATCTGGACGTGAACAGGCCGCATCTGGTCTACATTATCCTGGGCGGCTTCACCAGCATTTTCATGCTGTGTTCGTCCTTGATCAAAGAAAAGCTGTACATTGGTGAAGCAACAGTCGCGACCCTTTGCGGCATCATCTTTGGTCCCCACGCTGCCAATCTCATCGACCCTGGAACATGGGGCAACACCGATCAGGTCACCCTCGAATTCTCGCGAATCGTCCTCGTCGTACAATGTTTCGCCGTCGGTGTCGAATTGCCTAGGTTTTACATGGAAAAGCACTGGAAGTCTGTTACACTGCTGTTGATACCGGTCATGACCTTTGGATGGCTGGTTACAAGTTTGTTCATCTGGTGGATGTTTGGCGCAAAATTGAATTGGTTGGACAGTCTCTGCATCGCTGCTTGTGTCACGGCAACGGACCCTGTCCTGGCCTCCTCTGTGGTCGGAAAAGGCAAGTTTGCAAAGCGAGTCCCAAAGCATTTGCGAGATTTGCTGTCTGCAGAGTCGGGATGTAACGATGGCATGGCTTTTCCCTTTATCTATCTGGCTATCTACCTCATTCGCTACCGACCAGATGCCCACGCAGTTGCCTTCCACTGGTTCTGCTTCAGTATCCTGTATGAGTGTGTCTTTGGTGCTTTCTTTGGTGTTGCTGTCGGATACATCGCCCGTCGCGCTATCCGATACGCTCACGATCATGACTTGGTTGATCGAGAGAGTTTTCTCGTCTTCTACTTTGTGCTTGCCCTCTTCTGTGCCGGCTCTGGCAGCATCCTAGGACTGGACGATCTGCTTGTCGGCTTTGCTTGTGGAGTGGGCTTCAGCAACGATGGATGGTTTCAGGAAAAGACAGAAGAATCACACGTCTCCAATGTTATCGATTTGTTGATCAATTTGGCATTCTTTGTCTACTTTGGCACCATCATTCCATGGGAACAGTACAACTCTGCTGTTCTCGGTATCAGTCCTTGGAGGCTCGTTGTAGTTGGAATCTTGGTGATTCTGTTCAGACGAATCCCAGTCATGCTTGCACTCAAGCCAATCATTCCGGATATCAAGACTTGGAGAGAGGCACTTTTTGCCGGTCACTTTGGTCCTATTGGTGTAGGTGCCATTTTTGTGGCCATTCTCGCTCGAGCAGAATTGGAAACAGAGTCAACAACACCTCTGGCGGAATTACCACCAGAAGGATTTGAGCATCTCAATATCATCGAACTGATATGGCCAATCACGACTTTCCTGGTCATTGTTTCCATCATCATTCACGGCTCGTCCATCGCAGTCTTCACCCTCGGCAAACACATCAACACCCTCACTCTTACTTTGTCGTATACGCAAGCGAATGAGGATGGGCCCTCTTGGATGGATCGGCTGCCGCGGATCCAGTCACGCTCAAAGAGCTCCATGTCCATGGGACGACCAAATGACACCGAATCATCCTTGGACGAGAAGATGGAGGAGGGTGTCATGGGTGTGCCTGCTCAGTTTCTTCGACGTCAACGAGAGGAAGACGAAAAAGCAGGCAGTCGTGCGTCAAGTCTCAAGCCTTTCAAGCGCAAGAAGTGGGATGCTGGAATCGGACCTGGTGGCCCTGTCAGCAAATCTGCGATCGCTCCAGTTCGCTACCGCGGTTCCTCTCCGCAAGCTGAACGTTCCGAATCGGAGAATTTGGCCATGGACAGCCGTGAGTCGCCAGAGGATGGAACAGGACGGAAGGGATATGACGAACCCGAGGAGGAGGTGTATCAAGAGGGCGACAAGCAAATTATTGAGGATGAAGATGGTAATGTGCTGGAGGTGAGGGATAGCAAGGGCGAAAACAAGCAAGAAGCCGAGCGGCAGATCAGGAAAGATGGAAGACGACTGATGAAGGAGAGGAACATTGAGCACGGCATCGCGGAAGATGATCACGAAGAGCACGATAGCTCGTCGAAACCAACCGGACCACCGGGCGGCGCCTCGAAATGGCAAGATGTGCGAAAGAAAATGGAGGCATTTGGCGGAGGTCTTGGTGGGTTGAGGAAGGTGGAAGATAACGCGGGTCCTTCGAGAGCTTTGCCGCATAAGAAGCACGGCCCTGCCTTGGCATATCAATTCGGAAACACCATCATCGTGGAGGACGAAGACGGCGAGGTCATCAAGAAATACGACATTCCTTCGCCGCAAAAACCTGCACGGCCAGGCATGACCGATCGCAAACAGTCTATTTTTGACCCTGCGACTCGAGACAAACTGCACAGGATGGGTACGTGGATGGGTATGGGTCATCACGAAGGGGCGGCAGGGCCCAGTGGTGAAGGGGCTGCTGAGACCAAGAAGTCCAATGATAGCGAGGACGACGATACGAAAATACGATTCCGACTTGGCGGAGCAGGCAGACGCATGTCGAAAGCTGAATTTATTCGGCAGGTTTCATCCATGGATCCAAAGTTGAGAGCGAAGGTTGTCGAGGGCTCTGATGCTCCGGAAGATCTAAAGCGGCAAATAAAAGCTGAGGCGTCAAACTCTACGGGCTCTCCATCAAACAAGAAGCCAAGAGCTAGTATGGCCGGTATTGAGCAAGTAGACTCCAGCGAGGATCGCGCTCGAGGTCCTGAAGGTCTTGCACTTGTTGACTCCAACCAAGAGGACATACCTTTCCACCCCGTTGGTGACCAGCTGTCCAACTTCTCATTCGGCCAAGGACGAGGACGAGGCGAAACAGCTGCGCAACGCCGGCGTCGAGAAGCGAGCGCGCAAGGTGATGATGATGATGATGCGCCACGTGGTCGTCAGAGCCAGAGCAGATCCAGTGAGAGACCGGAAATCATTGAGCGACAAGGAACATCTTACTTTTCTCAGGAGGAGACTGCGGCCGAGAAACGCCGTCGCCTCGCAGCACTCGGTTCGGGTTCAAGGCCCGAGACACCTGAAGACCCGCTGTCACGTCTCCAGAGACCAGCCGGTGCTCAAGCGCTGAGGCCAGACGGCACTCAAGGTGAGGGCTCATCACGTGGACAGATACACTCTTATCTCGAAGCGGGTGAGACGGCTGCTGAGAAGCGGAGACGTCTTGCTGCTCTTGGTGGGGACGATGATGATTCATCTAGCAGCGAGGAGGAAGGACCCGGTCGGGTTGAGAGAAATCCCATCGCTGCTGCTACTAGACGCCATCTGCCAAGACGACCTGAACCAGCGCTGCAAGGTGGCAACCGAAATGAACCGCCGGAAGAGACGAGTCCAGCGGCTAGTCCTAGAATCACTTTTGCAGATGGCGGCGCGCCTACGAGGAGTTCTATGGCAGCGAGTAATAGGAGCTCTGGTGCTGGTGATAGGGCGAGTGGTGAGGGGGGGCAAAGTCGACCTAATTCTCAAGGTATGAGGTTGAGGTGGGGTGCTGATGTTGGGACGAAGCCCGGTGAGGGTAGTAATGATAACGGGAAGGGGAAGAAAAAGTGATTTGTCAATGATGGATGCAGCGCGCGCATGGGCGAAGAGTGAAGGTTGTGGCATGTCGATTTTCGAGAGGTGCTGAACTGTTTGATATGGTTTCTATACTTGCCATGGGTACCATGAACAGATGGGCGGCTGGATAAGTGGTGGGTCGTCGGTATCTTAGTTGCTCCGTTAATGCCATGAAATTTAATGGTCTAGATTCATAATGGATACGACTATGATTGTGGCAGGTCGGGAAAGACCCGAGACTAATGAGCTGTACGTAGATCTGTGATTTCTCCTTTGGGGTCCTTTAGAACTACTAATCGAAAAGATATTTACCTACATACCTTGCGTTACGGCATCTTGAGCAAGCAAGTCTAAAGTCGGAATGGGGATTCTGGTCTCCTCACTTATGATTGATACCTTATCAATGGGATTTCTGGCGATGATGGGGATTCGGGTTGTTGGGGGAACTATAGAAAATAGATGGCGATGGCGATTGTAGGTATCGTCGACGTATGCATTTGGCCTCTGGATGTCTGCGATATAGCTGTTTACTTTGATTATAATTTATCGTATGTTGAGGTAGGGGTTTGTGATGCTGTTCTTATAGGTAGATAGGTAGATAGATAGATAGATAGACAGTTGGCGGGTCTAATAATAGTATAAATGATATCTCATCATCGAGTTTCTCCCATGCTTTTTTGCTCTCTCGGTTCTGTTATTTTGGATAGGATAGTGTTATTGATGTGTTTCACTTGTCGGATTTTCCCTTGTTTGTTTTTTTCGCGAATGGAAGTTGAATGGGGTGAGTAACTTGAGATTTTGGTTGGCTAGACGTTAGGATTGAGATGCTTTGTTCTGAGATTGAGGTTCCTAGAATTAGTCGACAGGTAAAGGCGTAATAAGTTATTAGGGAATGTTTACGGTGCTGGGATTGAAAAAGGTCTGCTGTATTGTGTAAGTAATTCCTACCTATCATTGAGGGGATATAGCACAGAAAATGTAGCGAAGCTATGTTGTGGGATATTTCAGAAAAGAGATGAAAGGCGGGATTATATTTCGTAGGTTTATTTCTTCTTTCTCTTCTTCTTATTATATACCCTTTGTATAGAACAAGATGTCCAGATTTGACTTTCTAGCTCTATTTCTATATTGATACATTTTTAACAAATCAGCTTTATAGAAAGTACTTCATCAATATCGATTCGAAATTGATAAGGCGAAGCGGAACCTTAATTTGGGCTGGAAAGTATTATACCTCGATGGCCAAGCTTTCTAGATTCCTTTCTGCGGTGGTAATGTCTAGTACTCGTCACTCGTAACTGTACTAAAGTTCAAGTGTTATGTAGCTAAGAAAATGCCAATTCTTTGATCAGAAGTGCTCTGCCCCGTGTTACATTTTGAAGCCACTCTGACTGAAAACAGTGATTTTCCTCGTTCCCGACTGTAAAACTGTCGGCCAAACAGATGGTTGTGAAGTCTTAAAGTATTGGCCATCGAGCTTGAGCTGGTCGAGCTAATGGACCTGGTTATATCCATCGTGTTGGATGACGAAACTGGCTGTGCCAGAGGAATGTTGCCTGGATGTTTCAAGTGTCGGTGGCCGTTAAGAGATTGCAAAAAAGCCAGTGTTACGTTTTGGTCTTGGATCTTGTCGTCGTGATCTGACATTCGATAGCAATCTGTCCCGTTGCTATAGAGCATCTCGCGAATGCGGACAAAAGTTTGGCGTACCATCATACAGGGTACATTTCGGAAGCACCAAAGTTTCCCTGCTCTTCGTTCATGAAATTTTTGGATCTTTCAAATAAACATGCACGTCAAACAGTTTCCGCACAAACCACGAATGTCCCGTAACGCTATCCAGAAAATCAGCACCCATCCCAAATCTCTAGCAGCAAAAGAGAAGAACTCACGAAATAGGTCCGCCCCTCCACAACGGCAAAACGTCACTCCTTTCCCTCCTCCTCTCCCTGACAATCTCAAAGAATTCCCCTCTCATAAAAGCCTTCAAAACCTTCCCATCAACCTTCCCTTTCCTCTCTCCCTGTGTCAGCGCACCAATAATCCAAACACCCAAAACATGGCTCCGATCAAACCATTTCTTCCTCATTCCTAACCCCTCCCCACTCCTTTGATGTTCTTCATGAAGAAGCCCCAAAACTTCCGTCCTCGTAAATTCCTTCTTACCCGTGGGTACGACAACATTCTCAAGCTGCGTCGGCTGTTTATGCCTAGGGATCTTCGTAATATCAATTTTATGGGAGAGAAACCCTGTATTGCCGTAGACGAGTGGTAGACCAATGGACGAGATAAGAGCGACCGGGAAGTCGAGACCAAGGGAAAGGAAACCCCTCAGGCTCTCGTACGGCGTTATGATGTTTGTTTTTCGGAGAGTGAGGTTAAGAAGATGTTTCTGAAAGATGGTGAGCTGTGACATTGCGGCAGACTCGTGCAGGATGATATTGCAGGTTTGGCGAATTGATTGACTGAGCAACGTGATTGTCGAAACGATCGGATGACAAGATATCCAATGCTTCCTCAATTCGAAAAGCTGTGGTCTGTGGTTGGCGAAATATGTTGACGTCATTGAATCTTCAGAGTTCCTGGATCTCTGCAAACTTTCAGTGGCTACTACTATATACACTCATTTGCATCAAGGCGAAGCATCAACAGATTGCATATATCATCTACAATTCGAGATCGATCTTCACAGTTCTGGAGTTGGAAAGTTATCACGCATCGATCTTGAGTTGCCAAATTTCAATGATATAGCGGACATCGTATTTCCTGGACGTCAGGTTGCATATATTGTAGACGAGACGGCATCCGTCTATGCTGCGTGGAGTGTGACATACTCCGTGGCGTCCTCTGACACTTGATAACCGAACCTTTATGATACAAACCATGCTATGCTACAATGCTTCATGTCTCATGAATTAGATCAGCTCAGCAACTCCTTGATGTCTTCGATCCGTTGGACCTTCTTCTCGTCTTCGCTCATCATACCAAGCGAACTCGCACTGTCTCAGGTTAGCACCAATGGCAAACTCAAGAAACAGAAGGTACACTCACATAAACATCTTCCTCTCCTGTATCCTAAGCATTTTCTCTTCAATACTCTCCCTAGCAATAAACCTCGTGATTTTAACCTCCTGGTCCTGTCCCATACGATGAACTCGATCAATAGCTTGTGCTTCAACTGCAAAACTCCACCAAGGATCCATCATGAACACTCTCTTTGCTGCTGTGAGATTAAGACCAACACCACCAGCCCTCAATGACAGAAGAAGTACAACGCCTTTCTTTGACTCTCGGAACTCGTCGAGGATAGCAGCGCGGGCTTTCTGGGTCATGGAGCCGTCGAAACGAAGATAGCGAATCCGATCTCGTGTGAGTGCTGGCTGTATTAGGTCGAGGAAAGATGTGAACTGTGAGAAAACGACACTTTTCATGCTTCCATCGTTTTTACGGATGTTGTTTAGGTGGGTCATCAAGGCTCCGATCTTGGCGCTTGCATCGACTCCAACTCGTCTCAAGGAGATGCGAGGACTGATACTCGGTTTTCTCTCCTCCTTGAAGATCATTCCATCATCGTTATCGTCAGCATAATCGTGTCGTATGACTTCGAAGACATCGCGAGCGTTGATCGGCTCGCGGCAATTGAAACATTTCGGCACCTCGCCTTTGTCGCGCTGGTGGTCGATGTAGCTTAACAAACAACCTTTGCAAGCGCTATGCCAACATCCAGTAACGGTCTGAGTTTCCATGACTTCTTCTGAACAAATCGGGCATTCGTCAGATGCTTCGTCTTGAATCTGCTTGAGAACATGAGAGCCAAACTTGTTGGCATCCTCTTCCACTGACTGAGCTTCAAAGCGTTCGACAAGACTTTGCAGGTCCATGTCGTCGGCAAGACCATTTGCCACATCTACAGCAGCGGCCGCATCCTCTTCTTCTGCTACTATATCCTTGTTGCGTGTCAAAATTGGATGACAACAGGTCTGCCGTAGACGCAAAATTTGGGCAAAGATGGTGGTGTAAGACTTGAGCAGTGTTCCAGCTTCGATGTTGGCAGCCATCGTACGCTTAGCTCGGTTGAAAATGTAATCGTACACGTCCTTCTCAGCCTCCGAGAGATCAATGCGATCAATGATGATGGTCTTCGGCGGAAGCGGGACAAGAGGCTCTCCGTTAGGTGTCTTCATATCTTTCGTCCGCCGCAAGACTAATGGTTCAAGGACTGTTTGTACCACGTTCAAAGCTTGGATGAAGTTCTTGGATTCGAATGGAACGGTGATGAAGGTTTTCCAGAATGAAAAGTTGCTCCATGGCTCCACGCGAAGGAAATGTACAAGACTGAAGAGATCTTCCAAGCGATTTACGATAGGTGTACCCGTCAGGACCCATCGATGTGTCGCTTTCAACTCGTAGCATGCTTTCGCAGTCTTCGCTTGTCGATTTTTGATAAAGTGAGCTTCATCGAGGATGATTCGGAAGTAGTTGAGTGAAAATAGTCCGCCAGAGCCGCCACGATCACCGCCAGCAGCGGCAACCTGGTTAAACTCGGACAGAACGACGCCATAGCTGGTTATGATGACATTCGGTGCAGAAGCAGCATTGGCTTCGCAACAAAGGTTTTGAAGGTTGACAGCCTTGTCACTGCCGTAGTATACCATGCTTTTGAGGGTTCCTGGTTTGCTTGCCTTTTCAGCTTCGCTTTGCCACTGGGAGAGCAGTGACATGGGTGCGATGACCAGTGTGGTGACAGGTGCATTCAGAATGGGAGAGGTGCGATTCGCCAATCGAGGCAGGTTGTTGACAGTCGTAGCATTGGTTTTCGGCAGATTTGCAAGGTCCGTCCTGTGCGAATGAACAAGACTAAGCATCTCGATGGTCTTACCCAAGCCCATTTCGTCTGCCAGAATACCACCCAAACAATTCTGCTCTTGCACAGGAAAGTCCAGGGAAAGCTCTCCCTGGTATGGATTGAGGTAGAAGTGGTCTTGTTCAGCAACGGTTGGCAGTTCTTTGCCATCACTGTCTTCTGTCGGCCAAGTATACTCTTCCCACAATGGATGCATGGATTGCTCTGATTTGTCCGCTTTCTCGTCCTTCTCTTTGCTCATCATCCAGTGCAAGGCCTGTCGTTGATACTTCCGCAAGCTCATATTGAACGTGTCTGCTGGTACCGCCTCCGGTGTGTTGAAGTCAAACGATTGAGCTTTCTTGTAAAGTGAATCAAGCTGGTCTTGCTCCAGCTCTTGGCCCTCTTCTTCTTCGGAGGGAGGAGAAGATCCACCATTCTCTGAAGGTTTGGCAGTAGACGCGGGACCTTTTTGCTGCTTCGTTTCAGCAAGCTCCGCAGCTTCGAGCAGGGCCTTGCGTTTGGAAGCCGCTGCCTGTTCGTTGGCTTTTGTGGGTTGAAGTTTGACTTCGTCCAGAAGTTTCACCAGAGCCACCTGGCGAAGTCGTAAATTTCGCTCCTCGTCAGACTCCTTCGCCTCGAACAGAGTGACCTCTCGATTCGAGTCCATCCGTTTCAGCTTGTTGTCTCTGAAAAATGCCTCCTTACACATGTAAACATGCAGCTGCAGATATATGGTATCTGAAGTCTTCAATCGCTCTGGTGCGAAGACACAAGAGCCCACGAACGTGCATGTTTTCTGATCCAGCAAAGTCGATATCCACGCAGCGACATCATTTTCCAATCTGCCGACTTCCTCACCACGTCGATTTGTAAATCGCACAACAACATCTTGTTGAGCGGCTTTGGCTAGTCTACCTTTCTTGGTGGTAGCCTCGCGTTTTGCGGCACGTTCAATTGAAACCTTCTCGCCATAGCTGATCAAGCCTGAACCGCTTCTCGTAGCCCATGCTGTAACTCCAAATGATCCCAGATATCTTTCTCGCGGCAGTCCATTATATGTGGTGGTGGTATTAGGGGGCGGTTGGATTGAGGAGGTCGTGGTTGTCTGGAAAGGTGAGATTGACTTTTGGGGTGGAGGTTTACCAAAGGTGGAAAGACTGGGCAGTGAAGCGGGTTTGTTCCAAGATCCATCCAGATATATGTTTATGGCTGTCGTCTATATTAGCCTTGTGCAAACGCGTAACGACGCCGTGTCCTACCTCTTTCTATGCTGTTGCCACTGAGCTTTTTCAACTTGTCCACGATTGCAACAGGCAGTTCCTCCCCAGCAATCCCATTCAGCAGATCCAGATCGAAGCCACCAGAAACTCCATTCGAGTCTCGCTCCTGTAGTGGACCTGTAGAAGACTGTGGTGTTATGTCTGGAGTCGCGTTGCTTTCATCTGGTTTCGAGTCCTCAATCTTGACGGTCTTGTCCGCAGCAGGTGAATCTTCCACAAAGAACCTTCTCTTCTTCGCTGGCCTCTCTTCAAAATCCGCGAAGGTCATGGCGTACAGTACAGAAATTGTCGTTTGGTGTTCAGGTTGCGTGTTGTATACCTAATGGTTTGGAGAACGCGTCGAAAGTGGAGTCGCGTAGTCACGCTAGAAATTTGTATTCCGAGTTGAGCCCAATGAAGCGTCATGTATATTTCACAATGTTGTCTCCTTCAGTGTTGATATGATATCTTACCATGGGGACGCTCAATACAACACCATAATCCAATGATCCGACCTCCAAACTGCCCCATCACACGCAGCCGTCCGATCCTGAGGCAATGTTTGCGGAGACATTACACCTCCGTCGCCAATGACGAAGTCAATGCAGCCAGAGCTTATTGCTCCAATCTCTTGAAGTACAAATTCCAATAGATAGTAATGGAGATAGTCTCTAATCTGTCCACAGGCAATATGATTCTCCCTCGTTCGTTCTGCAAGCTTTCGTCCCATCTCAAGCCCGCGATGCCTACCTCGCCCTGCGCGCCTTCAACGTTGATGTCGCACGCGTCGCTGACACAACCTCTCATCCGACAGTCGGCCAGATTCGCATGCAGTTCTGGCGAGACACCATAACCTCTTCTCTGTCGGGAACACCACGCAAAGAACCCGCAGCAATTTTACTCGCAGCTGCTGCAGAAGATCTTCAAAGACGGGCAGATGGCCAGTCCAGGTTAAGCAAGAATTGGTTGATGAAGATTGTGAACACGCGCGAGCAATACCTTGGAAATCCCCCGTACCCAACGCTGGGAGATCTGGAAACATACTCCGAGAATACCTACTCGACATTACTGTACTTGACTCTGCAGGCCTTGCCCATGAACTCTGTGACGGCAGATCATTTGGCAAGTCATATTGGAAAGGCGGCTGGTATCTCAGCTGTACTTCGAGGACTTCCATTGGTGGCGTTCCCTCCTCCACCACCAACGCATCATACCAGTAATGCGAAAGGGGGACCGATGAGTGACGCGCCACAAGGAGCAGTCCTGCTTCCCTTGGATGTCATGGCCGAGGCCGGTGTTCAAGAAGAACAAGTCCTAAGGCAAGGCGGATCTGCACCTGGACTACGAGATGCTGTCTTTGCAGTTGCAACACGCGCAAACGATCACTTAATCACAGCAAGAGAAATGTTGAAAAATGTCAAGGGAGGGAAAGATGTTGGACATGAGTTCGAGCATTTGGGCGATGAAGAGCATGCTTATGCAAGCGAATCAGAACAGGCCAGCTCAAAACAGCTGCAAGAAGTGAATGAAGCCTTTGGTGTCCTCATGGGTCCAGCACTGTCAACGAGCCTATGGCTAGAGAAGTTACAAAAAGCGGACTTTGATGTCTTTGATCCAACGCTGAGGAGGTCGGATTGGAGATTACCTTGGAAAGCATATTGGGCCTACAACAGGCGGAACTTATGATGAACGACTTTAGACGAGAAAGTAATGCAAGGAAAACTCTGCTGTCAGCGAACTAATGCCGATCTTTTCGAAATTTCTAATCTAGCCTGAGACTCTTTTGAAGTTACTGAACATAGGCGTGCAAATACTTTTTCTACCATCGCTGATGATTGTTGAATGGCCTGTTGAGTTCCAAGACCATTTCCCCCAAAAACCCACGCAATCAAAAACGCAAATCCTCAAAAACAAACCCTTCTTTGAAAAACTTGATTTCTAATCCTTTCTATCCCAACGAGAGGCCTTGACATTGTATTCTATGGGAATTCGACCTACTGATGGAAGATAATCTTCGCGGGCTTCATATCTATTTCGCAAGGGAATTTCTATGGTATGCCGTGACATGGATAATTCTTATGCTCAAGCCTCGAGATCATTAGCTTTACGAGGCAAGCATACACTCTAGTCCATCCTGAAATCGGTAGATATGATAAAGCCTAAATATAGCGCACGGTAAAATATATTTCACCATAACCAGGAGTTCAGTTCATCGGGATCTCTGTCTATAAGCATCCTCCCAGTAGAGATTTTTATTTGTTTTTTAGGTGGGGGGAGGGTGAGTGGGCGTTATTTGCTATTACCAAAGTACGTACAGGCGGTAGTAGCAAGGTAGGTTTGAAATAGTCTACAAAAGGTATGGGAAAGTATGGAAGAGGGATGAATGGAAACATTTAAAATATGAACAGAGATAAAGAACACTTATTAGAGCTCATTCAATGGAGGAATTAGACAGAAACATATAGAAGCGAAAGACAAGCGGTACAAACGAATAAAGAAGTAAGAAGAGCGAGAGTCTACAAAGACTTCCTTCACAGAGATTTGAAAACCCTTAAGAAGTATCGCGCAAAGGACCAATTCCAGCCAGTGGAAACAGGCGGTTCACGTATCAAGAATACAACGAACCGTTGATCAAAATCGCAGAAACTCGAATTACGCTATCGAAGAAATGTCATTCTACGCAACATCTTCGTCTTCGCAAAAAGAAAGGGGGGTATGATGCGGAACAAAAGGAACAGAAACAAAATCTTGCATCTCCCAGTCTCGGTACCAAACAAGCAGCAGTAGTGTTACCTTTCTCCTCATCAAAAAGCGCGCAACCATGCAAACATCAGTCATTAAACAGCCTCTTATGTACATGCAGGTGGCTATGCGCACAACACTACCTGTTGCTCCCACTCAACGCTCCACCCAAGGCAGACAAGACTTCTTTGGCGCCCACCCCGGCCGTCCCTGAAGCTTCTTTCGCCATCTGATCTCGAGTTTCCAATCTGTCGGCAGTAGAGCTTAAAATTTTGTCTGATACTCTTTCTGCTGCCAGCCGGTATTGAGAGATCTTGTGGATCCCGTCTGCAA
This sequence comes from Venturia aucupariae, assembly GCA_003693225.1. Taxonomy (NCBI): domain Eukaryota; kingdom Fungi; phylum Ascomycota; class Dothideomycetes; order Venturiales; family Venturiaceae; genus Venturia; species Venturia aucupariae. Next base: position 12,312 of record QWZN01000147.1, on the reverse strand, counting down.
AAAGGTCAATTCGTGGTTCCAGAGAGTCCACGATCATGTCTATGCGCGAGGGTAGCGATGGCTGTGAATTCGCGGGTGCTGGGTGTGTCTCATTCTGTGAAGACTTCGTGGTAATCGATGTTGTTGCGTCTAGAGTTGGACTTAGTGAGGCTTGCAAGGTCGTCAATATTGCAGCTTGAGCTGGGTCAAGCAACTCAGGGTCAACCTTGGCGGGATCTGGAGCTTGACTCTCGGGCGGTGATTTGGTCGATAACAATCCTTCCCAGCTCTGTTTTTCTCCCTGCAGCCTTGCAATCTCCTCTTCAAGCTCCTTCAACTTCTCTGCGTTCCGTATGTTTCTGGGGTTGGGCTTCTTCACCACAGATATGTCTTCCTCCACTGGTCCGTCCTCACGACTGAACCAATCCGACATTTCTGCCTTGTTCGCAAAGTCCTTCAGCAACTCCTCGGAAATGTGCCTTGCGGAGTCCTTCGCCAGCATTTCGCCTGCATCACCTGTCCCACCATGCGCCTTCTCAGGAAGCGCTCTGGTCCCACACCACGTCAATAGTTGTTTCATCCGTCTGGGCTCGGGAAGGCTTTGTTCGATGTGTTTATAAAAATCTGCGATTGCGACATCTGCGTGCGGTACCGCTACATAGTCCAAAAAGTCGTTAGTGAAATGTTCCTCTGTTTGTTGTTCATCGTCATCGTCGCACTGGGGATCAGATTCTGCCTCGGAAAATAGCGAAGAAAATCGGATAATCTTGGACGCGCTTTTGCTGACATATTTCATGCTATATGTATGGATAATCCTACCATTTGATGTGCCACTCTCAATCAGGGAACTGGCTCGTCTGCCTCGCAGTCCCGTGCTACTTCTGCGGTGCTTCGATTTTGTCTGTTGGCGCATCTCTTTGTTGCGCCTGATGACCGGTGTGTCCGCAAAAGGTAGAGCAATCTTGGTTCCATCGCGCGGCTTTTCTACGTGAAGTTCCGTAGGCGCAATATTTGGACTCCCTTCGCGATCGGGGTCTGGCTTCCTCGGTCGCGGGGCCTCAGTCTTGTTTGTCTTTGCAGCTTTCGACTTTTCCGGAGCAGGAGGCTTATGCTCATCTAATTTTCTGGTTCGCGTCGGTTTCGCCATGGGCGCTTTAGGTCGAGGAAGGGCGTCCTTGTCGGTGGATAGCCTTGCTGATCGCCTTCGATTTCCTGGCTGCTCTGTCTCAGACGATCCAGAGTAAAGCGTTGAATCTTTCTTCCGCTTTGTTGCCGCTGATTCACGCGTTTTCGACGGCCCCGATGCTGGAGCTGGAGCTGGTTCATCGGCCTTCGAACGCGTTTTTCTCGTGAATTGGAAACCGTCCGCGTTTTCATCATAGGCTGCATCTTGTCAGCATTGGGTCCCAAAATGACCCTAAATTCTGCCATATGCGCACACCCCGCGACCAGCTCAAGACGCCTCGAATTTCACAGTCCACATACCTCTTTTTGGCCGCTTCGCCTTCGGCGCCGAGACCTTGCCATTGGCTTGTTTTGACCCCCCATTCGCTGCTGTGTTTTCCTCGACCTTTGACCGTTTAGCCGGAGGCTCATCCTCGTCGTTGAAAAGATGCCTTGTCGTCCTTCGTCGCGATGGTCTTTGCGTGGATTGCATGTTGATAAGATGCAGCGGCGATCTCGAGTATACGGAAGTCATGGGCGGTCCAGCGTCGCGTTTGCTAAGGTCGTCGTGGGTAGGGGTGAGGTTGGAGGCGACACAGCGCGGCGGAAACGACAATGCGCGCAATTGACGTGTATTCTATGCGTGTTCTCGGTATGCGACGGATTCTGTAGTGATTGCTGAGGGGTATCGATACTCATGGGTGGGTGGTGTTGCATCGAAGACAGTGGACGGATGAAAGCCGTTACCCTCACTATGGCGTAGCGTACTCCATAAGGTAGCTTGCACCTGATGAAGATTGTAAACACCGGTCACGTGCTTGGAAGAGACCACTACCACAACAACTTGTAGTGATTTCCGACTCCTCTCCGTCCATCTCCATTCCACACTCAACACGCTTTTGCCATTCAACCTTGACATCGTCCTGATCTATGCCTGCTCGCTATCATTTGAGGATGAAACCCTCATTGACCATCGATGCTTTGCTGTTGCTGAGCCTCGTTCCTTTGCACTCAGGCTCCCCACGCGCACGGAGTAGGTATCAATGTTGCTTTTCGCCCCAAAAAATCTTCCCGTCGCGGAAAGTGAAGGCTCATTCGGAAAACCCACCCAACCAGCCGTGTATCAATGTAGCGCTGGCGCAGTGACGCTGCGGGAATATACCCAACTCGTGCCCTGATAGCAAGTTGACTCCACCTTGACTTGGCAATTCTGCTACACCACAAAACACATGCTTGGCCTGGCCCCACGGTTTGTCAAGAAATCATCAGAAGTAGCCCCATCATGGGTAGGATCGGTGTGGTACAATCATGTGTGCGCAGAGTTTGAAGTAGACCAACGGTCCAATTACCGACCACTACGTACTCATTGGGGCCATAAAAGTATAACATCTGCTAGGGCTGTTGCCGTCCCATTTGACTCTTTTCCTTGGATCCGCAACTTCGACAAAATGGCAAGTGTCACGACAGTCAATCTTTCCACTCTGGCAACGAGCCTGCCATATGCCGCCCACATCAATTCGTTCACTAATAGCACTCCCGGCCTCTCATTCGTGCAGTACGAGGACGAATTCTCATCAGTTCTGGGGTTGAATGCATCCTGGAAGAAGATCGCAAATGAATCGAGCAAGGCGTTCCACGAGGCTGGTGTTTACGATCAGAAGACTGGACAATTGTTCATAACATCCAATTACGGAGGACCATCGAGACCAATCGTGGTCACAGTCTTGAACATGTCTGATTACTCGTTGGTTTCCGAACCTTACGAAGGACTCACTGCTGGTAATGGTGGATCGTCATATATTGCCCCAGGAGCAGATGGCCCACCTCAGGTACTGTTCTGCGACCAAGGAGACAATAGCAGTGCATCTAGTCTGTCCCTACTCGACCCAGAAACGAAGAAATTCACACCTATTCTCAACAGTTACTACGGTTCAGCTTACAACAGCATCAACGATGTCAAGCAACACTACTCCACCGGCGACATATGGTTCACAGATGCCAGTTATGGATATCTACAACATTTCCGACCTGCACCAAGCGGCCCAAACCAAGTCTACCGATTTGAGCCAGCAACGGGCCGAGTCACGGTTGTTGCCGATGGTTTTGGTCAATCGAATGGCATCGAGTTCTCTCCCGACTTCAAGACTGTGTACATTGCCGACACTGGAGCCCAGAAGGTCGATACGTACGATGCCTTATCGCCGGCCACCATCCTCGCCTTTGACGTGGTCAAAAAGAAGTATTTGAGGAACAGACGGGTATTTGCGTACATTCACGAGGGCATACCTGATGGCGTTCACACTGACACCGAGGGAAACGTGTACGCGGGTGTTGGAGATGGCGTATCAGTCTGGAATCCGGATGGTGTGTTGCTTGGAAAATTCAAGGTCGATGGAGGAGCTGCCAATTTTGCTTTCGTTCCCGGGGGAATCATGATTTTCAACGAATACCGCTTATTCCTTGCCAAGATCGCCGCTGTTGGACGGGAAGTCGCACGGGATTTTGGTATTTAGCAGGGGAATGATTGCACCTTACGTTGTGTCATTCATTGTCGAGCTTGGTTCATAGCTTGGATGAACTAATAGAATCTGACCGACAACGTGTTTCTATCCTTTCCCGACATCCACATGTGCGATCCCGGAACCCAAGAACAAAATTCGATCACGATATGGTTGAGGAACTAAGCTGTACATAAAACACCAAACGAGAAATTAAGTCAACTCCTATTTTTCCAGCCAGAACTACACCAAGTCTTGCCTCCTCAATAAAGTCCAAACGAAGTGACCCTCGTCACCAATGCAAAGCCGATGCAGTAACCTCACAACAGCTTTGTAAATCACTTGATTGCACGCCACGCTTTGGTGTTGCTCGGCTTTGGCTCTCGTCGTCGTAGTGTTGAGATAAGTTGACGTTGACATAAGCTTACTTCTCCAGCCTTGGAGCCTCCCCACCCCCGCTCAACAAGGCTTCCACGGAAGGCGATTCGACCACATGCCGGACGCTTGAGCATAATGAGTCACTATCCATGCGATTCATCAAGACTGAAAACCCACGATGCTAAGAATATAAATGGTTAACGATGCTGGAGAAGCCAAGGGTCTCGATTTCAGCGAGCGAGATGCTGACCAGGAATCTACACGGACTTCAATCGTCCATTGCACCAATGCGTTTTTACGATGAAGACCTGGCATTTCTGTTTGAGGCACTGAGAGCGTTTGTAATACCTTGAGAGCAGTCCATGCCGTAGAACCGACACCTTGCGAAATGCACCCTACATACCGAACCAATACCGCAACGGCTGAACGACCCATAGGTTTGCATCGAGGCTGAGAACCATCTTATCCATAGCTTGATTGGAATGATCACGGCGTATTCATTGTTCATACGATATCGCCACAAGTTAGTGGCCGCATATGAATTTGGACGAGAGCGCGTCCTGTCCAGCGCACTCCGGAAGCGATAGCAGTGTCTCAAATCTAGATCAATGGTGATGATACTCTGTCAATTCTGCGACCTGAAATGGCCAGAGATCTAGCGATCTTGATCTGCATCGCGAAACGATCATTCGAAGTTCGATGCTGGATGGTGGTGGAGGGTAAATCATGAGTTTTCGGCTGGATACGGTTCTGTTGCTAGCCTTTCAGATTGCATCGAGTTGGTGATAAGTTAAGAGCTGTGGATAGAGGGGACCTCAGTCTGCACCTTCCTGCCGAACGAGGAAGGCACGCTGAGTGCTGACCTGGCTCGCGAAACTGGGTATATAAGGCCTTCGACCAAGCTGTTCACTCCATCTCTTCTATTCCCCCAACATTCAGCCAGAACATCACTTTTCAACACATTTTCAGCCAAAACATCATTTTCTTCACCCAAAAACACCACTCTTCACCACAGCTTCCAACAACCACCAGCATGATGCAGAACGCAGCTTCCCTCCTCATCGTCGCCAGCACGCTCCTTCCTATCATGGCAGTCGCCGCGACGGGCCACGTCAAGATTCACAACGACTGCGACTTCCCGGTATGGGTCAACGACGTCGCTCCTTCAGTGGGCAAATACGATGCCTGGTCTCAGATTGCTCCTCACGACTGGTTTACTGCCGCTCACTCCCCAATTGCCGGCGAGGCAGGCACGACGCAGAAGATTGGCCTACAACGCGGTACCACGGACATCCTCCAATTGGAAGTTGGGATGAACCCCACAGCTGGCGGCACGTTCCATTACGACATGAGCACCATTGATGGCAACCCCTTCAACCATGTTGGAAAGCGCCTTGGTTGTCACCCAGATTGGCCCCAGTACGACTTCCAGTACTGCGCCCCTTACGAGACGAAGTTCCCCTGTGGCAAGCAGGTGCCAGGCAGCTTCCAAGTCATGAGCGCTCCTTCTGACTGCGGCGACATCGTTTTGGAGCTCTGTTTTGATGGAGGTAGGCCCTGAGGATTATGATTGGCTGGTGGGATGGATTCTGTTGGCTTTTGGTGGCTTCTCGTGATCTTTGGTGGTCTTCCTTATGCTCTTCTCCTGGGGTTTCGTTAGTTCGCATGCTCTCCTATGTACTCTGACCTCTTTTTCTCTTGGTTCTACTTGTTGGCAGTGTTGATAATGTTGGCATGAATCGAAGCTTTTGGTGGCCGAATCGAGTGTTTTGCGCCTTCTGTGATAGCTCTCTCCTTTGTGACGATCGAGACTATCACCGCCATGGGCGCCAGGTTTCGAGATTGAGCTTGCCATCTGATCCCGACAGGCACGGTCTTTTCATGTGGATTGAGTTTGGCCGTGCAAGCTTGGAGTGACTTGGATGTTGAAGTTTGGTAAGAGTTTAGGCGTGGAATTGGACCGAAGTTGAAAGGACAGTTCTGGCTGTTTTCGAGGGACCTTGGAGGTAGTGTTGATGAAGTCAGGTCGGATCATTAGTGTACCCCCAGGAACTCAAAGTTTGGCTTTGCTCCTTTCTACAAATCGATGGGAGGTCAGAAGAAAGCGAATCCCTGACTAGAAAGTTGACTTCGACAGAGGATTTCAGAGGAAGGAAAGTTGTATATTTTTTGCCTCCTGAATATACGGCGCGCTAGAAGCGTATTTCACGAGGAACCTCAGCTTGAAATCTTGAGGCTTTGTTTTCTCGGGCCTGTACAACATTATTCAATTGGATATTTCAAAGCTGTCATCTCATCTTGTTACTCTGATGCATGTATAATTACCTCTTCATAACATCTTCTGAACCTCCACGATAAATTCAAGGTTTTCCCATGGCGAACATGGCAGATTCGATCATCGATGACTAGGACTCGAGATTTGATCACGGCATCGACTAGCACAGGCAAGTCCATTGTGGATTCCTGTGGATGGCTTGGCACAACAGGGGTCTGAAGTCTCTGACTTCAGTATGTTCGCACAATATATAGATATATATAAGACAATACAGAGTTACTATTCTATTACACGTGTATATTTCTTTATTATAACCTAGGTCTAAGACCTATTAATACTAATTAGTAGTTACTAGGTAGCTATAGATTAAGGACGACAAAGTGTATCTCTTTTAGAGAAAGACCGGAAGTATAATAAAAAGGCCCTTCTTATATCGTATAACGGCGATTAAGATCTAGATTTTAATCTAAAACCTAGTAAAGGATCTTATACCTAACCAGGCTAAAGATCAACTAACTAATCGCACGATATCAAGTATCGGCGCTTTTATCCCTACGTTACCTTAGAGGCCAGCCTCGCCTGAATAGTAATAAGAACCTAAGGGGCTAAGATAAAAGGGGAAGCAGAAAGAGGAGCAAGAAGAGGAGGAGGTAAAGTAAGAGACTACCGTATAACTATTCTTCCTAGTAAGGGAGATAGCCCAGGTTATAGGAGTATCTCTAGTAGATCTAAGAAGGGTTATTAATTCCGTCTAAGAATAGGAATATAAAGTAGATATTATAGTCGTACTAATAGAACGCTAAATAACGACATACTTTATACAAAAACTTTATAAGTTTAGGCTATCCTATCTAACGAGGAAAAACCTAAGAGATATATTATACGAAGACTTTGTAGGCTAGAAACCATACTAATTTAGGATAGTAACTAGGGTATATCTTTGTAATATATACCAATTATACGTAGATAGAGGCCTCCGTACAAGAGAGAGAGGTATAGTAGCTATATAGATATTCTACCTTCTTATAGACTCTCTAGGACCTACTCTAATCCTAAGTCCAGTAGCTCTTAGTTAAGGACTATATAGCTAAACCAGCTTCTAGGATAATAGTATAGCACCGTCGTACGGGCAGCCGCTAGTACCGCGCAAAGAGAGGAGGTAGTTAGAGATAGATACTATACTAATAATAGGAAAACTAGATCTTAATTCTATATAACGCTAGGATAATAGTATCGTATAAGGAGGGGAATAGGTAATATACCCAGCTTAGGTAGCGCACGAAAACCGCCTAGGTAAGGTATGTAGCAAATCTCAAGGTATAGGAAGGAGGGAGTAGGGGGTAAATAGGGATAAGGAGATCTAGGAGTTAAGGGAGTAGCTAGAGTATAAGGAGTTTAATCTCGTATAATATAGGCTTATAACCGCAAACGTGCGTAACTAGCTAGCCCGTTATAAGAGTATAGAAGACGTACAACCCTAGGGGAGGGGAGAGATTAGAGAGAATAGAGGGACTAGAGGTATAGGGCTCCTAGGACCCTTAGGAGGAGCTAGGAATATAGCGTAAGGAATAGATCCTCCGCGCGGAAGGGGTAGGTAGGTAGAGTAGAGGGAATAGTAAGGAGGAGGACCTCTAGGACCCCTAGGACCCCTAGGCCTACTAGGAGACTCCTAGGAACAGTTTCTAATACCCCCTTTCTAGCTAGCGAGAATTAATCCTCGTATAATTATTATATTCTAGAAGATCTAGAGAAAGGAGGACAACTTTACTAGGGAGGCGTACGATATTTTATACGAAAAGATCTAGCTCTTTATTTATTAATACTAGAGACTAGATATCCCCCTAGACTAGTATATTACTATCTTCCAAGATATACTGGTAGGCCGCGCGAAGAGGTTCTATCTTAATAATTTCCGCATAGGGCTATCCTTTAACCAGGTAGTAGGGATGATAGAGTAGAGGTTTAATACTAAGTAGAATCAAGCCTAGTATTACTTAGACTAGCTATCTATTAACTTCGCACAAACCAGGGCTAAGAACCTAGGTATTCTACTCCTAGAGGTACTATAAAAGATACTAGATAGGTTTAAGCTCGTATAACGGGCCCTTGGCCTAGGATATAGAGACCTATCCTATCTAATTATAGCTATTACCCAAGCCTATAAGAGCGTGCGAGAACTGGAATTAGTATTCCTACGCCCTACTACTACCTATACTACTCTCTAGGCAGATCTGAAATCTATACTAGCCCTATACTAGAATAGAAAGGTATCGTATAAGTAGTATACCCTTTAGGAACCTTCGCACAACCCTAAAATCTATTTTATAGATAGAAAGTTTATAGAAAATACTAAGGCTATACCACCTCCTAGATTTACTTCTAGATTTCCACGCAGTACTAGATCTATAAGGCCTTGGGAGAAGAAGAAGCCCTTTTCATATAGAAGGCAATCTAGGCCCTTTAGAAAACTATTCCAACCGTATAAATATACTCGCCTAGGGAGTAGCTATTAGGTATGCAAAAAGTCTAACTGTATTTTGTATAACTATATAGAAGAAGAGAAAGCAAAGGCTAAATAGCAATTCCTTATATAGGTAGAAGATGAAGGTATAGAGGTACCTTTAGAGGAGGTATATTAAGCTTTCTTATACGAGAGTAAAGGGTCGTATAAATAGTTTATTGTATAATTCTAATAAGAGGAGGAAAGTGAAGGTAACTCTTTAGAGGAAGAAGAGAGAGGGTAGTAAACTATATATAACTTAATAGTAGCTGCTTTCTTCTACCGCATAACGAGCGAAGATATCTTCGTATAACTAAATATAATAAGCCCTGCAAACCAGTTTGTCCTAAATGATTACTATACTACTATATACTAAGAGGAACTCTAGGATATAGGGGCAGCAAGATTCTCTATAGTTAGGAAGTACTAGGTAGAGGTATTTATCCGCGAAAACCCTCGTATAAAGGTCGATTAGATACCTAGTAGTACGAATATTTCCTTTAGTTCTAGTGCTTCTACATTAGTAATTAGAACTATAGAGATAGAGAACCAGCTAGGATCTATTAAATACCCTATTCTGGACACCTAGATACCGTTTCTACTGTCGTTATACGACGCCGACCGTCTCTAAGCGTACTTTAATAATATAGAGAATATTATTGTGCAAAAGGATAGTCTGAAGATTCCTATTATATAAAAGTAGGGATACCTATTTTTCAATATTAGGAATTCAGACACAGCCTTCCTAATAGAAGTAGAGCTTAGGAGAGTCTATAGGAGGTTTAGGTATCCCGCTACCGCACGCCTATATAAGCTTTTAGATCGCGTAGGATACTAAGATATAAACCCTAGGATTCTAGAGTAGATCCAGAAGATATGCTATAAATACTAGTTATACGACTAGGTACTAAGGAGGTTTAAGTTTAGACTTAAGGATGATTACAACTTTTACTTTGAGATTATTATTAATATTCTATTCTTATACGATAACCAGCCTATCCTATACGTGGTAGATACAGCTACATCTTTCTAGGCTACCAAGTTCCTAAAATCTATATCGGCTAGAGACGTATGGAATATATTATACGACTACTAGATTAATATATACTAAGGTCTACCTAATAAGATTATATATAACCTAGGGACCAATTTTGACTCTAGGGAATTTAGGAACTAGGCTAGAATTATAGGAAGCTCGTGCGAGCAGATACTAGTAGAAGCCTATTATACTATAGGTAAGGTTAAGAAATAATATAGCCCCTTAAGAAGAGCGTATGATACTATTTTTACTAATATTAGGTACTATACGGACAAGGAAACTGTCCTCTAGATAGCTATAAAAGCACTAAATAATATAGTAGGCTCTAATAGGATTATTCCTACTCTACTAGTCTTTAGTACCTACCTACGCATCGTATAGGACTTACTACTATCTCTAGAAATCGCATAACGCGCAGAGGCTGTGCGAAAAGCTATAGATATAATCCGCAAGATCTATACTAAAAAGGATCTCAACCGCGCGATTAATATAAGAGGAGGACCTGTCCTATCCTATATCCTTTCCCTCCTAATTGGCAGCCAAGTTATGGTATAGAGAGAATATAAGGGATAGAAAGGCCCTTACCAGCTTAAGGCTATTGAAAGACATAACGCTATTATATAACTATTATCTAGCCCTACCAAGTTTTGTATAATAGTAGTAAAACCTTACTATAAGGAAGATCCAGATATGGTCCCTATAGTATTAGTAGACTTAGATTCTAATCCTGACTTAGAAAAAGATAAACCTGGACAAGTATACTAGGAAGAGGTACTAGGACAGACTATAGAACTAGGACCTCCCCGTACGAGTAGGCAACTACGACGTCTCCCTAGAGCGCTCTAGGATAATATCCTAGTCTACTCTTATCTCTCCAAACTAGTCTATACTATCAGGCTCTATATAAGTAAGAAAGAGGAGGATAATCTAAAGCTCTCCTTATAGCTACGCGAGGAAGGAGTAATTATAACGCTAGGCGTACTATTTAAGGAGTCTATAAAGACTGAGATTAATAGTCTTATTAATACTAGTATTTTTAAATTCGTGTTATACGACCCTAAAATTCACGATAGGAGAAACCTTGTAATGAGGTTCAGGATAATTCCTCTAAGGAAGAAGATTAGGAACAGGTTAGGTAATTATTAATTACATAACCTATATATATAGGTCGTAGGTTCCTCGTAGGAGAGGAACAGGTAGAGATTATCTTTAATATAAATCTATTCTTATACTTCTTTATAATTCTTATAATTATAATCTCTCTCTTTAAGAGGTCTAAGATTAGAAACAATAATACCGGGCAGCTATATCGACACCGACTCGCAGGACGTAAGGGATCTTAATATAGATCTATCTATAGAGCAGATAGGCCCAGCCCTATAATAGGAACCCGAGCAAATCGATACCGAAACCCTTGCGAGGAGGCTGCGAGATACTATAGAGAGGAATAAGTATCTTAAGAGGGTAGAAGAACTTTAACGCCTTAAATATAAGAATAAGGTACTTACCCGAAACCTGATAGTACCAGCTAATAAGCTAGAAGATAAGGAACTTCCCGAAATCCTAGTACTCGACGAGTCTACGCAGTTACGTCGTATTCGAAAAGATAGTAATAATAAAGGTCGTCCCCCGGCAGAGCTTCAACCCGAGAAGCTGAAAGAATACTATAGTAAGGGTATTAGAGAATATCGTAAGTAGATACGTAGCGCGGAGAATACGTTTCGCCTAGCGCTATATAAGTTTAAAAGAGATATAGCTAAAATTATATAGTCTACTCAGTTTCTCCGTTAAATACCTACTACCATATAGTAGAATCTAGCTACTATAGGAGTTATAGAGGATTATGCTTAGAAGTAATTTAAGGACATGCTACTTAACCTTATCGAGGATCCTACGAATCGATAGCTTGGTATAGTACAACTATACGAGGAAGTAAGGTAGAGACTAGGGTAGTTAGCTTAGGAATTCAATTAGTATCTTATCTCCCTCGAAACCTAGCTGGACGAAGAGTACACGTAGGAGCAGCGACGTACCTACCTATAGACTAAGCTAAATAAGTCTNAAGCCTAGGGGTAGATATAGGGGTAGCTAGGGAGGATTATCCTCTTGCGGGGGTCACGTAGGCAATGCGAATAACTTAAGCAAGGCTTAAGATTTGAGCTATATTAAGTACTTTAGATACTATAAGTATAGCTATTATACTACTAAGTATCTAGAGTCCGGTCCTACCGTCGTAGCGCTGGTAGATAGTAACTCTAACGCTAGTAATAGTTAGGGAAAAGGACGAGGGTCCTCTCCCTAGTCGTAGAGGGGAGGATCTAGGAAGTAGACGACGAAGGATAGTCGCTATAACTACGAGGCGAAAGCGAAGGACCGCCGACGCAATAGCTTAAGCCGGTAGTAAGGCTACCTACTCTTAAGGTTAAGAGTTAGATCTTATCTATATTAAATAAGTTAGAGGTATCTACCTTATTAGATA